>JAAGNO010029259.1:9835-67688 GCA_033439905.1 Ceryle rudis
TTTTTTACCATGTTTAAACTAAAGGTCATTCAGGGTTCCTGGCCAAAACACTAAATAAATTTAACCCTTTTCATATTGATTTTTATGTTCACGGCCATCATAACATACAAGCCTACAAACAAAACTGCTGCAGGGAGTAATGATCAGCCTTGTTGAAAAAGGAGCTGGTAGTCTGTGCTGTGCATCTGAGAGCCTGCAGCTCAAGGGAAAGTAGCATAAAGTGATACTGAACTGCTTTGTGCTCTTCCAGTGGTGGTGTGTCTCATGGCTGCCCTGTTTCTGCTAGAACCATTTAATTACAGCAGGTACAGCATACCCTGCCTTTAAAAATCTTTAATGCTTTTTCATCATTATTTTCTTAGTAGAAAGAGGCCTGTCCAGAGCAAGGGGTAGGAATTTGACCAGAGATACTCTTGCAATTCTGTTCCCAGGGATGCATGCTCAGCGCTTTATAGTTTCTTTCTGCTATTTACACAGTATGAGTACAGCCTGTCTGTGGTCTAGTGCCCCTCGCAGTATACGTGTGAAGTATAGCACATTTATAGTATAAATTCTGCATTCTTCCCATGTTCAGCCATTAAAAAAATATTTCTGTTTTACTTTTCATTTTTAGTTCATCCATAGGAGGGTCAGTCACTAAACAGGTTTCACTTCAAACCTCTGTCAATGGAAAATGAAGTAATCAAAAGTTCTGTTTGCAGAGGAGGTTCACTCATCTATGGAGAAACTATAAATGTGTTTATTTTTTGTGCTTAGGTTCTTGCCTTTTTACCTTTTTCTGTCCATCCACATGAAATCCACTGATATATGTTCGATTATCTGAGTACTGTGAACTTTTTTCCGCTTGTCTTTAGTCTTTTCTGAAAACAAAACAAAAGTACCTATTTTCAGTATGTTCCAATTGCATCAGAATCAGGAACTATGGCAGGTGGTTTTGGGGTATTGCATATGCACATTAATGATGTGCCCATGAAGAGTTACCCAAACATCTCATTTTAGTTCTATCTCAGAAAACATCATTCGTGGTTTGTTACTCACTATCTGTTTTGCTATAAACCCAAGTGAAAGTGGACTTGCTTGTTTCTGAGAGAAATTTCCTGTGGGATGTTTTGGGGTTTTTTTTTTTTGGTTTTTTGTTTGGTTTTTTTTTTTACTGGTGGTATCTTACTGTGAGCTGAGTTGTAAAAAAAAACCAAGTAACCTGTTCAGGCAGCAAACCATTGAGACCTGTCCTGAAATCTTCTTTAGCAAAGGAGAATATGCTGTGTGTGTGTGAATAGAAGCAATTCAAAAGTGTTAGTTTACAGAGAACTACAGTTTCATTTGTGGAGACTTGGAAGAGGAAGAGAATGAATGGCCTCACAAGACCTGGTATGGTTAGGTTGGCTGACTCCGAGGAGTATAAAAAATACCCAGAAAGATATAGGAAAATAAATGCTAGAGCCCCCTGACAAAGAGCTCAGGAGGAGTGAGAGATGGAAATGGAGAAAGAAAGAACAGTGTTTAGGGAGCATAGGAAGTGTTATGTGAAATCTGCAGCAATGAAATCAAAACACAAGGAAAAACTGACCCTGTGTGTGGTGTTTCAAAAAAGAGATATTATCTGCAACACCAGCATAATTCAAAATACCCACAAATGATTGTAGATGATACCCGATGCTTAAAGCAACTTTATCTTTTTTACTGTGTTTGACAGTTTTCTTTTAAGAAGCAGATTGCAAATATGGCTATTTTCTCGGGGACATACTTCGCTGTACTATATTCTTGAAGAAAAGCAGCTTTCTGACTGCTGCTAGAAAGCAGATAAGGACTTATCTGGAGCTCTTAAGCTGGAGAGTTGAGCAGCAAAGGTGCTGTGCACTGGAGTCATGTTCTCTCATTTTCTTCCAATACCTCAGAGATAGTCTGATTCATTTGGGGAATGGAAGACGGGCTTTTCAAATGGAATGGGGAAATTAGTTGAATGCAAAGATGAGTGATGACAATGGGAGCCCCATGTTTAACTTTTTCCATATTCTGTATAAAGATATGTATTACTGTTTTCTAAATTTTACTTTCTAACTCTTCTTCAGAAGTCTCACAGCTTTCTGATGTTTCTCTAAAAACTGAAATGGATTATTAATAACAAAATATTATCTTTACTGCTGAAATATTTCCTTCAACAAAACCTCTCCGAAGCTACACGGCATCATTAGTGACATCCATCTGGGGGACTAGACCAAAGGGGAAATGAACAACTGCTTGCCAGTGGTGAATACAATGCAAGCCCCACCTCTTTGCAGATGTCCTCCCACAGCAACAAGCAGCATTTCAATCACTTCAGAAAAAAAAAGTATTTTAAAACCATTTTTCATCTTTGTTATAAAGTTACTGTTTCTAACACAGTCACAACAGGAAGATCTCTTAAAACAATCTCCTGCTTCCACCTCATGATGATAATAAACTCTGAAATAAAAAAAAAACCAACCAAAATTAAATTAATGACTCTTTTTTTTTTCCTGTTCCTGCAGCATTTTTTTTCTCATTCTTCTTCATTCTTTGGAGTTGGACTACCCAGGCAGTCAGAGTGGCTGAGGACAAAAGGTTGGTGGTTTTTTTTTTCAGGCCATACTCTACAAACATGAATTCTTGGATTTCTGGGTATAAGGGAAGATGTGCTACATAATTTTCTCTGAACTTTCATCCTCTTTTAAGAAATTATGAGCATTCACGGGTGCTTACAAGACTGTTACTTCCTGAAAATTTTCTAAAGCAATAGAATACAATGAAGTAATTTACATATACTGAGCCACTCATCAACAAGGTGAAAGAAAAGTCCATGATATTCATGAATATTTTGGTGAGCTGTATTTTTTTTCAACAAGCATTCACTAAATTAGAGTGGTTCTATTTAACACTTGAATACCAAATTTAATTTTGCTTTTGTATTAGGGTAGTTCATCTCACTCAAATCTCCTTAACATTGAAGTACTTTCTTTTCTTTCTTCTTTTTTTTTTTTTATTCAGAAAGTGTACAAAGTTGCGAACTTAGGTGATCGAAGTTCTCTAACACACTATCTGGATATTTTGGGTCTATTAAGGATCTGAACTTGTGACAGGAAGTCAGTGTCTATGTTCAGCTCATTGATAGGTAGGGATTTCACCTTTTCTTCTGTTGCTATGATCAAACAGTACAGCAAAATTAATTTATTACACTTTGGGGCTCAGTGAGTAATGACTTCACTGTGTTGAGGCTTGTAATAGTGGCTTTATGCTTCTCATGACATGAAGAAGTGTTTTGAGAACATAATGAAAAGAAACGAAAAAGCCAAGGAACTGGAAAAATAATTGTTTTTTAGGAATTGAGGTCTCGAGAAATGCATAGTTTTAGTGCTATTTTAAAACCTGTTGAAGTTAACTCCATTTGACTGGTTAGTTAATAAGAGAGAGGTGAAAATGAAACATTTACCAGGTGAAAATAATCCAGAACTTTATCTACCTTTTTTTTTTTTTATTGTATAAAAAAATAGGGGTTTAGAGTTTTACCAGTTAAAACAGTGCATTTTTGTAATTTACCTAAGTACTTTTTCTGTCATTAATGGAGTTTTGTTGATCTTGCAAAATTGGTTTGACTTGCATTGTTTTTCTATGTACTTCTGACCTACCTCTGGTCATGGGAGATATTTATGATAGATTTGTTTAACTTTTTGATCTGTTAAAATTGTAACGCTCCTGGAGTTTGTGAATAATGTAATAACAGTTTATATCATCAAGAAAGTACTACATCTATCTTAGTTTCTTTCAAGGGTAATGACGCTTTCTGTTATCTCTGTCAATGTACGACTATGAATTATCTAACTGAATGTATCCCTTTTTTTTTTGTATGTTTATAAGCAGGTTCAGAATGTTATGGAAACAATCATTAGTTCTACGCATCTGCCAAACAACGTGCCCATTTTATGTTATGGATCGTGTACAAACTGTTTGGATTGCCTGTGATATGACTGGTCATTTCACTGGCACTATTTCTTTTTCTTTCCTGAATGGAAGTATTTTTTAAAACCTGTGGGTTATCACTAATGGGGGAAAAAAGAGTACATGCTGAATCCTCATTGTCTATGCAAATATCCTTGTTTCTGTGCATTAAAAGGGACTAGGGGAACAGTAATTCCTAGCTACCAGAGAAAAGAGAGCGCTGGACCATTATCCTGCCATATATACTGCTCGTATGTTTGCCCCATGGTGAAAAAGTCACATTAGAAATATTTGAAAGTTTAAAAAGAGAAGCTTGGATAATTTATTCTCTCTTCTACAATGTCACCTACTTAATCTCATCTATTATGGGGATCTATCTATGGAAACATTTATTATGTTTCCTTTGAAACAATCTAATTGCTTCAAAATCCCTTTGGAGCAAGGCACGCACTTACCTTCTTGAGTATATAATGACTTAGCTCTAGTGAAAGCTTGGTGACATCTTGCTCACCTACACATGCCCTGCTTCAGTCTTCTTGAGAAAACCACTGCGTCCAGAATGACACCTGAAAGCTGAACAAACCTTCAACGCTGCAGCTGAGGTTCTTGTTGACAAAGAAGCTAGAATATATCAGGAGCTATGATGAAGTACACATCATTCTGAGGGAACTTCATAACTCTAAAACCAGAGGCTGACTGTTGCAACTTACATGGGGTTTTCTAAATATCACCTCTTATCTCTTGGACCAGTCCAGGAGACATACAGGTGAAGGTGACCTATAGCTACTTTAGCACCCCTTCCTAAGACTCTGTGCTGTTCTCTGACCATGGGGCTTACACCTGCCATGAAGCCATGTGAAAGATATTCAGTAGTAGAGAAAAAAAGTAAATGAAAAAAAAACCCTAAACAAGCAAACCTTCTTTGAAAAAAGTATAACACACATTCTTCTTGTGTATAGTTAATCACTTTAAGTCCCAGCACTCAGTCCTGAGATCGGAGTGTGGTGTCTCCTGCACTCAGCTTTTTAAACTGTCCATCTATGCTGACTAACTGGGACAGCAGTGGATTTTGAAATGTGATGTGCAGCAAAACTATCCATGCCTACTCCAGAACAGAACTCCACCCCAGTCCCCAGGCTGACATAATTCTATGTAATCCATGGCAAACACTCAACATGGAGGGAAATCAATAGGGTTAAATTTGCATTTCAATTTCAGAAGTTGGAACTGTTTCACTTGCAGGTCAGTCTTTTTAAGGCTTCTCGGATGAATTTGCTCAGACCTGGAATATTAAAGTGACTCCTGTGAAGCTGAATCTTCTAGTAAGAAGGGAAATGACATGATCAGTAAGTCAAGAAAAAACAAACTGGCTGTTTATCTGTGGTTGCAACACATACAGGACCAAAGCAAAACGTGCTTGTTGTAGACTACCAATATCATGATCTGTACTGATTGACCATGCACAACAGAGCACTACCAAGTACTTCCTCTAGTATGGGGTGTTCTTCCACATTGCATGCGTTAATACTGTCAAGACACATAAGAAGGCACTCTTCTTATTTTTTTTTTCCTGCTGAGTAGAAACCAGAGGCCATTATGTGGTACAAAAGGCACGTAATTTGTAGATGGGAAAAGCAGAATGACAACTCAAACGACCCTGCTAGATTTGTGTGTGGGTCGCAGAAACAGAGGCTACTACTAATTTGTGGGACAGTGTGAGAAACCCTGGCAGAGTCAGCCTAATTCAGTCTGAAAAAAACCACTTAAGGTAGTGTTAGCAGGGTCACATTTATTCTACTCACAACTCACAGTAGGGAAATTTCATCACTGAGAATTATGAGGCAGGAAACTTTATACTCAGTCACTCTCTGTGCTCAATATCCATGTTTCTTAGCTTATGTTAATGCTGTATACTGAAACCTCTACCATAACCTGCCAGACAACAGTTTATCCTCTGCCTCCCCACAAAGGGATTGCTAAAAATACTCTAAATCACACAGCAGATAACAAAGGACACCATGATATTCTCAGTCTTTACCGCTTCTCCATGGAGGGTCCAGCAATGTGCTTCTCCTACCACTTCATGTGCAAATCCTCTGTTTTTCATTTGCATCACTGAAATGGCAAGGTCAGTAGTTCTGAGAATTTGGTGTCATTCTGCAAAATCTGCCCTCAGAAGAAAAACTCCTACACTCATTTTAACAAGAGACTTGAATAATAACGAGAAGCCGTAAATTCTTTCCCTCGCTTGTTTTTCACTTGTAGAACTTAAAGCCTATTCTCCAACTGTGCTAAACACCCTGAAAAAGAAAAGAAAAACCAGAAAAACCCCACACATAAAAGGGAACAGCTCGTACCTTATGAGGAACAATTAATTTTAACAGCCTAACTGGACATGACTAGGCAGTGGGCAGGGCCACTATTCTGCCTGCCTATTCTGAGGTACAAAGGGATTTGGTTAATTAGCCAAGGCTGTGCGAGAAGCCTGTGGAAGAGGTGGGAACTGAACTTGGCTCATGTGAGACCTTCTCAGGGTACTGTAATTACAAGGTCATGCTTCAATGAGGGTGAACACCAAACATTTCATTAGGCATTTCAAGTCTCCAGTTCCTTCTCTGGGTTATTTCCCCCCATTCTCTTCCCACCCAAGTCTCTCTGATTACAAAGTTTATTGGTCTTCTATTTGTCCTGGGTCCATTCTGAAGGTTTGGAAACTTTTATTTTGATACACAGGAATTGCTTATTTTTAGATTTCAGGATTATTTAAAAGTTCATTGTGATTTTGGGTCACTCTGACTGAAGAAATCCCCAGCATATAGACTAAGAAACATATCAGATAAATATAGTTGACTGGTAGGCTATATTCTAGACAACAGAGAAACTACATTTCCTCCTTGCTCCAACAGGAGGATGAAAGTTAAATAACTTGCCCAAATTCATACATTATTTACAGCACAAGTAACAAGTAATTTACAGTTCTTCTGGTTTTAATCCTCTGTAGTGGTATTTAATTTATCCTCCTTGGAGAGCTGACTGGACTATTGAAGGAACATGTGAGCATGTTTGGATCTTTCCAGTAATAGATTCCTTGGCTTTATATGTAGAGACACTCTTTCCATCAGGGGTGATGGCCACAGTGATGTTCGAATGTTTCAAATCTGGCAGCTTCTTTGTTTCCCAGAATCACTGATCCCTTAGTGGGACAGTTCTGAGAAGTTTCTAGTAGCTCAAGTTAGCCTGTTCTCACTTAAGAAACATAACATCTGTCTGCTCTGAAAGGAGACCAGTGACAATCAGAAAGACAATACTGAAAGGAAAGAGCTGATTATGAAATATCTTGGATATTTTCCACCTCTGAGTAAATCCATCAAAAGGCCTCTTGGGGTTCCTTAGAAAGGACAACTGCCAGAGAGATTCAGCTCAACTTCACATGCCTCTGTCCAAGGCTCTTAATTTATTCACAGATAAACAAAACGCTCTTTATTGCCTCACATGCAGTTTTGACAGATGGTTCTTAGCATTCAGCCCAGGTGTAAAGAGACAGAGATAAATGGATCTGTTCTTTTTAATTCACACACACACTTGTGACTTTCATCTCTACCTGAAAAGCTCCTCAGGCTCCCTATCTGTTTCTTGTTCCATCTATTAGACAGATCTTCTTCTATCCAGCTATTCACTTTACTGTGCCTTTTAACAGAAGTCCCTCCCCCAGGAATATGCAATTTGCAGAGCATGAATCATATATATATCATTAATAACTAATTTTAAAGTAAAATAACATTTAATTATGAATGTTCAGGAGTTCTTGGCTCAGTGAAAAGTCTTATAAAAAGAAAAAAATACCTATCCCCTCTACCTACAGAAAAAGAGATGGTTTAATTTCCCATTCCAAGAAGTAATGATTAGATAAGTTACACGAAGTTAAATAGTGAAAGTAGAGAGCAGGATGGAAATGAAAGAGGGTATCTTTTAATATAGAACTTTTCTTATCCTAATAAGCATCTTGATGGACTTCCTTGCTCAAGTGTGCAGATAATGTGCAGTAGAGCACGTCAGAGAAGTTTCATGTCATAGCCATATTTAGCAGAATCTCTCACGCCATAGGGAGTGCTGTATTTTTTAGTACCTTGAGCTATGTTCACATTGCTGTAAACTACAGAGGATGAAAACCAAAGAGAAGTCAGAGTAGTAGAAGAGGTGTCTGATACGTTGCCATTAACTTATATCTTAGGGTGTACAGTATCTGGGAGGTCAAAATACCTGTTGCCATTAAGGAGGAGAGCTCCAGAAACAGAAGAGTAAATAGGGCACACAGGATCTTTGAAATAAATGCAATTATGTGCTTAAGCAACTTAAAAAAAAAGAAAAGAAGAAAGAAAAAAATCAAGTCACCTCTGTTGAGGGCAAGGTTTTGTGGTGAGTACACCAGTACCGTGCTTCTGTTTGCCACACGTTATTTAACTTTATGCTACAGGGCAAACAAGTATTGAGTTTATGCCAAGTTGCACATGATTATTGCACATTATCAGCATTAGAGAAAGTTCTAGTCGGGGGTACTGCACTGGAACTTATCCCAGATTTCAAAGCAGAAATCATCTTGAGTGAGTAGAAGTTATGTTACTGCCTGTCTCGTTTCAGCTTTTTTCCTATTGTGTCATGTTGCTGTCTTCACTGAAGAGTTAAAGTATCTCTTTGTGTTCCTCATCTTCTAGGCTCATGATCTGACCAGTGGAGTACGAAAACCTGTCTGTGTCTCAGACGTGGAGATGGTAGCGTATTTGAGTCCAGCCCACTTGTCTCCCTATTAATTTGGCTTAAGTGTGTTACAGAACTGGTTTCTGTCAATGGCCATCACCAGAGCGATGTGTGATACAATCTAATTTCTCTCCTATGATTTTAGGAAGCTTGGTAATTCAACGCAGATTTGAGGGGCTTGTTCAGGATTTTGCAGCACTGTCGAACACACTTCCATGGGGTTTGCTGGCACTCTTCTGCCTCTGCAAGCTGCTACCATCATAACAAACCCTAGGACACCATAGCTCTTGTCTAAATGAATGGGGTAAGTTTGCTGAGGTTAGTTGAGGTCAGTGAATGTACAAGATCCTAAGTGGAGAGGTAGGCTGCACTGCATGGGATATTTCCTCCTCTCCCTATTTCCTTGGAATATTGAATAGCGACCAATATCAATCCTGTGTCTGGTGGTGGTGAAAACCAAGAGATTTCATCAACTCTATCTGCTGCCTTTGGCTGAGGTATAAGGCAGGAAAGAGGGAGAATTGATTGTATGCGAATGAAATCACTCTATGCAGGAAGACATCTTCCCTGCATACATTTTACCCTTCCTGCCCCCAAACGGTGTTTGAAGTGCATTTCCAAAGGCTTCTGATGACTCCATTTAATCCTATGATATCAGTAGAATTTAGAATTCAGAAGGAGGTGGTTTTTTTTTTTTTTCAGGATAAGGTATTAGTGGATTTTCCTACTTGCTCTGCAGAATGCCAGTGTTAGTTAAGAAGAAACACAAATAAAAATTTAAAATCTTCACACTTAAAGTGGAGTTTGATTTTTTTTATTTTGTTTAAACTTGTCCAGAGCAAGTGAGAAGTTCAAAGGAAACAGCTCCCACGGGTGAAAATTAAACTTTTGAAATAACCACTGATTCTGTTAGCTTGGATGGAGAAGAGATCTTACAGCTTCTGTTCCCACTACCTTCATGTTCATCGTATTTCTCCCTGCAGGAAGAAGATGAGAAGAGTCAGAGGTAAACAAAATCCGACAGGGGAGGATGAAAAGGCCAATCTCAAAAGCTTCTGCTTGGTGAGAGGCTCTTTTAATGCTGCAGTTGGCTGAAGGAATGCCAGGTTCTTTGAGATGGAGAAAGCTTGGTATTAAAATTAAAAGATAATAAGAAGCAACCTTCTGTTTAAAATTCCATCTATGGGTTTGTGATTCTCTGTCCTGTGTGTCCTGTCTTCTAACCAGCCTGTGTACAAGACTAGAGAGTTCATCTCTCCTCTGATGTAAATACAAAAGTCAGAAATAAGTGATGGTTCTTTACTTTGGTTAAACCTGTGAAAAAGCAGTGAAATCTGGCATACTGTAAACAGAGATCACTTGAATGTGCTTTCTAATATTAGTGTTTGGAAAACGGCAACATTATCCTTGAAAACATCCTAAGTGAAGTAATTATTTTCAGGAAATGTTGCAAATCTTTCCCTCCCAGACTCTCTTTCTCTCTGTTCCCCATGCTTGCCTGTTACACTAAGACAGGATTCAAATGTATAATCCCTACTTTGAGATAGTCTCTTGTGCCCAGATGCAAAATCAAATAGAAGAAAAGTTTTGATATTCTGTGAACTGGTCCAGTGCTGGCTGGACTTATCTGGTGCCTTGCTGAAGGTTCTGTATTATTAATGAAGTAACTGAAAGCTTTTCTGTGAAGGAGAGGAGGGTGGAAGAAAAGATTTCTGATTATACTTCCACCCACTCTTTCTCAAGGCTTTTTGTGGGGATGACATTTCCTAAGGTTTCACTGCCTGAAACTTTCTGCTAGATGGAGAATGCAGTGAAAGGTTTCACTTCTGTGTGTTGCATATATGCCTCAGAGGAACATGTTAGTTCAAACACAGTCATACTGCTATGCAAATATATCTATACAACTTCCAGAACATAGCTGGCTCCTATCCAACCACCTTGGAGCGTGGGCAGAATAAGTTTTTGTCTGCCTCCAAGCCACAGTTTAAGCATACCCATTCTTCTGGATTTGTGCTTGCTGTCTTTGGCAGAGGAAGGTGGTTTTGAACTCCCATGTAAGCTATGAAAGGCAGTAGCTGAATGTACTATAGTGACCTTTTCAAAGCTCTTCCATAGCTCAATTGATTTCTTAACACTCGTGGCCGCAGCTTACGGGCTGCAAGGTAGAGGCAGGCAGGATGCCAGCTAGTCAAAATTATAGGATATTGAAAAGGTTAAATCAGTCCAGCATCTTCATAACTATTTTTAACGAATGTTGTTAGGCAAAATAGTTCTGGCTTCTTGTACCGCTGCTGTAGACAGCTGAAAAAATGAAGAATCTTTTAATGAATATGCATGGTTGTAAAAATCGTACATACACTTAACCTTTTTTTTATTCTAATTTGAAGACTGTACTCTTGTGGTCCTCCCGATGTGATATATCTGAGCTGCAACGTAGCATTTGCATAGCTTTTGATCTTACAAAAGTCTTTTATTTTTATGAGTCTGATATGATTTGATGCTTCAGTGGTTTTGACTTATAAATGGTAGTTGCAAATCCTTTTCTTTTGGAGCTGAAGTCAAAACATAATTTTCTGGAGAAATAATAAGTAGATGACATCTTTGTAAGTGAAAAGAATTGGCCTATCTCTACTGGGTAGAGAGCATTTTCCTATGGAATGGAAGACGGTCTTTTTCGAGGTAGTCCTTGGTGTGTTCCTCCTCTGAACTAACCTTTTTGTTTTTTCTTTTTTTTTTTTATTAAAAAGGGAAAAGTAGAAACACCTTTAAGCTGAAGAATACAAAACTGTGGCTTAGGTAGCCATGGTAGTTTCCCTCAGAAAGATACGGGTTTTTTTTCTACCATGCCTTAGTGAGTCAGCAGAGGTACAACTTCTCTTTGCAAATATTTGAGGTGACTTTGTTGTCTTCAAAGTTTTGATCATCTATCGGGAGTACGTTTTGATGCAAGCTAGACTAAATACAAAATGGCTGTCTTTTCTTAGAAACCAACTTTAAGCATCAAAACTATGCATAGAATCATGGAGTTCTACACACTTAAAAAGCAGACCTAATATTGAGTATGATTTTCAATTTCAGAGCTGCAGCAAGCACTACATCCCGTGAGGGTTTTGTTATAAAATGCTCAGGATTTAGTGAAGATCTGTAGCAGGGTAAGTCACTCTTCCACTCTTTCCAACACTGAGAAAGGGACTGCAGCTATAGTAACAAATACAGTCAGGCAAGGAGCAAGTAGAAAAGGTCCGAGGCTCACAATGTGCAAACCAATCCAGCTGAACCAGGAGGAAGGTTGAATCAAGCACTGAAAAATTACTCTTTTACTTTTACTCTCTATTAGTTTTGACAATTCTGATAAAACAATTTTAAAACTTTTGATATAAGAGCAAAATAGGAACTAGAAGGTGACTTCAGCTAACTTTGCTGTTTAAGAGTGACTATTTCATCTGAAGCTAGCAGGAGCTTTATGAGGCACTAAATACCAATCTGAGACAAAGTTCAGGCATATAAGCCTAAAAATGTGGCCTGTGTGTTACAGAAAAGGTAGTCCTGAGTATAATAGAGCCATGTTTTAATGCAGGTGGAGGCAATGATGAAATTGGCAGGTGAAATTATACACGCAGCCAAAGAATAAAATACAAACCCGCTTAAGCAACATCTGTCAAACTCGGGGATTTCTGTGTTACAGCTCAGTTGTAAAACTGTAAGTTTTAGTGGTTTCAGCAACAGAATGACATTGACAGCATGATGCTCAAGAGCATACAGTGGTGAGGCCATTCCACCTATTCTTGTAACGGCAACATCACTGCTATTGGAAGATGGATTTCAAAATATACCTATCTTGTGACTGGGAAGTTGTAATTTAGCTTCAATTCACTGAAAATTATCTGTTGCAATCCTATGGTAGCGGAAGGGAAATCATTTGTATCAGACTTTTGAAAGAATGTCAGAAAAGGTGTCATCAGAGGAGAGGTGCAGTAATTAGGTAAGGGTGAGGATTCTGCCTAAGGAAAAAAAAAAAAAAGCATCATGTTAAACTTTATTATTCTGAGCATAGAACTATTTGGTGTATATTGCCCACTAGCAATGATCTATACTGTCTGAAATGCCTGCTCAAGCGCAGTTTGGGCTCTGGTGCATGGACTCAGGTGTCGTAATTTGCTCATCTAAGAAACTCAGCATACTGTAAGTTTAAACTCTAAATGAAAAAAAAATATGTGTTATGTTCAAGACAAAGAAATCAGAAAAGTCCTTTATTGGCCCTCTAAAGAGGCTGAACCTGGGCTGGCAATGCTAAGTCCCTGAGGCTGGCCGGAGCTCTGTTTGACCAGCTGTCAAGACCGAGGACCTGCAGCTGAGGGGAATCTACTACAGAGACGAGTTGTGAAAAGCCGGGCTGGAAGAGCAGAAAATCCCCCTTTCCCCTTTGTCCTTGTGCCTATCTAAAGAAGAGCATCTGACAGCCTCTGAAGTGTGACTCCAGCACCCTGGGTAAGTTACTGCTTACAGCAGAAAGCCATGTAGAGTCAGCTAGTTGGAAATGCCAAATACAAAGACTTTGGTGGATTTTAAGCTGCTGTTATTGAACATGGCCTAATGGGGCAGCTTTCAAGTCACTGAGATATTTGTGTGGGAAGAGCAGCACATTTTGTTGAGATGGAGTGAGGGAAGTGGGATGAAACCTGGTTTAGTTAAATGATTTTAACTCTGCAGCCGTACCAGAAATGAACAAGACTGAAGTGATATTTCAAAAAGCTTTTTTGTGTTGTTCATTGTGTCAGATTCACAGACCAGTGATGAGTGCTGTAACCAGGGCAATTCAAGTTGCGGATTGTTTGTTTCATTTACTAAAAATAAGAAAACAACCCTGTCTCAGTAACACATCTCATTTTTCCCTGTTTGAAGCTCTGTAGCTGAACTGAGATTCTCATAATACAGACACTTACAGAAACAAGAAAGTGAGGAATAGAATATCCTCAGCCATTTTTTTTTCTTTTTTTTTTTTCTTTTTTTTCATGTGTGTTTTTACCATGGATGTTGTTTAAACCACTTACATTCATGAAGCAAGGATAAGCTGTAAATAACCACTAAAAAAGCAAATTTTGAGAGAAACTAGCCACCCGTATGATGTGTGTTTTACTCGCTATTGCAAAGAAGTGCCATTTGTAATGACTGTGGATAATAGTCACAACATTCAAGAGACTGTAAATTACTTTTACTCACCAAACTGGGGCATGCATGTATATCTAGAAACAGCACTGTTCCGCTCCTAATAACCTGGGAGTGTAAAATGGTTGTCAAGGTGTCACATACCTTCACTTAGGGCAGCCGTCAATGCTGCCAGAGCTGCAGAATGGTTCATGAAAAGAGCAAATACATTAAATAACAAGTGCTCCTTTCCCTTGATGGAATAAAAGTATCTTATGTAATCCACAGCAGTGTTTACAGTGAATAGGAAATGCATTTATGTGTAGTGTTGAAAGGATCTCTGAGGTTGACAGGGATTAGGGCAGGAATCATAATCACTTAATGACTCCCCTTTGTTGGTAGCGGTGATTGCCTCCATTCTGTTAAAATAATTTAAAATGTGGTAGTGTGATGCTAAAGCAAGTTCTCATTTTTAATTGCAACACTTCTTTTAACATAGAGATACAGAACATTCTGTGCCTAAAACAGTAAAGCAGTCTTCGCTCAAGAAACTTTTCACTAGCACCTGCAGCAGCTGCTTTCTAGTACACAAGAATTCCACCTTTGAGCCTCTTTCTTGGCATAAACAGTTATGTATGTATTTCCTTCTTTAATAGTCTACTGGTGTTCAAAGGCACTCAAATAATATGCAAGTAAAAGAGACGTATCAAATCTTAATGGATACGAAATGCAATACATTGAAAGGATGCTTTGGAACAAAAAAAATCAAGGATTGTATTAAAAATTTACTTCGTTTTGGACGCACTCCACAGCAGATCAAGAGCAACTGTTGAGATAGTCACAGAACCACAGGTGGCAGTGACAAGGATAAAGGAAGAAGTCAGGTAAGCAAATTAAGAATAAAGGAGAAATGAGCCATATATTCCTTTAGTTCTCAGCTGGAAGTGTTGGTGTCCAGGATATTACGTGTGCATCCATGCATCTGTGGAGGAAGAACAGTGGAGGAGCGTTGCCTTCTAGTCCTTCCTTGTAGAACATCCTTTCCCAATGTCTGTTTCACCACCCTGCATACTGTTGCATGTTAGTTTTGTTGTACCACCAGCAGCTCAGTCTTTTTCCTAACTTGAGGAAATAACTTCATCCCTAAATGCCATTCAGCTCTCAAGTTAAGAATACTTGTCATGCTATCCTTCTTTAGATAGGTGATGGGCAAATGTGTACTGAGATGTACCAGTTTTCAAGTCTCACCTCTCCAGCATACCCTCTTCCCACAGTCATTTGTCTCTTCTTGAACCTTCCAACCTCAGTGGCCCTACAGCTCTTCATCCTGCATGACAGGTATTGTGGTTGTACTGGCCACCAACATTCAACTGAGTTTAGACCTAGCCATTTGTCCTGATCTAGTGATGGCAGGATCTGTTCATTCATCTCTTGTGAATGAGATGCAGGCTCCTTTTTTCCAAGTAAGTTGTCTGCTTGAAGGCATGGTTTATGTTTCAAATCTCTGTCTGCTCATAGCTCACTGGGGAGGCAGGAAATAAAGCTGAAAGAAAAAATTTCATTATTCCCTTCCTGCCCTTCTGTTCACTACAAGCAGTGTGTCCTCTCTTAAGAGTTAGAGTACAGCTCTTTGGCCTTGCAAAGGGCAATCACCAGATGCCTTCTCTCCATCCCTTTCCTCCCGAAGGAAAGGGTAAGGTTGACTATTGAAATACAGGGCAGCTACAGGAGTGCACAGCACGGTGGAGAGCACAGCAGCACTTCAAATAACCAATGCTGAAGAAAGCTGTAACATCCCTGTGGTCTCTGCACTCCCTGTGCAGGTAAGCCAGCTGTATTGAGACGCCAGGATGGACTTTGGTCCACAGAGAAAGACCACAAGCTCGGTTAGGAAGCAAAGACTGAGACATGTTTATTGTCACCAAGGAGTTCATCCTGGCAGGGCGTTAGCTGATGTTGCCGTGCCAGGGTATTAACACCAAACCAAACCCCATGATCCAACACATGGCTGTGCACTCCCCAACTTCGCTTTCATACATTGATCAAAACAGGCTACCAAGATCAAAATAGATTAGATGTTGCCCTCCACCCTTGTACTGATAGTTGTAACCAAAATCCACCCTGTTTGTACGCTCTATGAGCTATATGAGTGTACAAAGAGGTTGGGTCATAGTTAACAGCATCTGACCATCCTCTGCTTAATAACCTAATCTCCTTTACTCTGGGACTGGGCTCTGCATATTCCACTATTCTCATTTTACTTTTAAGCTCATTAAAGTTGATAATTTTTCTGTAGTAATAGATCCTTTCATGCCCACATTGCCCAGCACTTCAGCAAAGCCTTTACATAAGCTGAGCAATTCTTTAGCAAGACCTACAATCAATACCAAAGATTATTTTTTTTTCAGTCATGAATATTGATTCGACTGATAGCATAGTAAAGTTTGCTTTATCGTGACTTCTACAGCTACCGTTTCCCCCAGCTACGATACTCCAGGTGAAATAACTTCGTTTACAATAGGAATCAAAAAGGTTATGTTTGGTCCTTTAGCTGGAATTGATTTCTGTTGAGGAAGATCTATGTAATGTTTAACTTATTTTCTGTTGTGTCTGTTTCTGGTTCTGTTTGATGACTGGGCAACTTTAAATTCTTCCTTATCTCTTCTGACCTAGTCTAATCTCTGTGCGGATACATAACTAGAAATCCAGAGTGTGATTACAAAAGTTTTGTATAAATACTATGCTAATGGTTTATTTAAAGCAAGCATTTCAGCATTTGAGCAAATGAAACCTCTACAACTGTATCAGAAAATTAGAGGCCACTTTTGCAAGGTGTTTGCAGGCTTGCTTTTGAAAAACACTTTTGGCTTTCCTTTTTAACACGGTGGCATTTACCATGTGTATAAAAGATTTGCATATTCCAGTCAGGAAAATCAAACTATTCAGTAGGACTGACTATTTCTTGGCAACAGGATCAAATGTCCTTCATTCCTGATGTATCATTTTGAGTCTTACCATCATGTGCAGTGTGGCTTGTGTCATTGGGAATGGTTGTATAAAGGCCTCCATGGTCACAAGTGTGATAACTTTCCTGCATGTAGTTTACAGAGTGGCCCCAAAGACAACATCCATCTGGGCTGTGGGGAAGCAATTCTTAAGCCTTTGCTTTTGATTCTGAGGGAGAAAAGCTTGAATTCGGCTCTCGTAGATCTCCAATAGTTTTGTTATGTGTTCTTCTTATTTTCCATGCTTTTCACCTAAAGGTATCAGGCCTATTTTGACATTTTTTTTTTAAATCATGGTATGCACCTGTTTGCCAGATGGTCTTGTTGAAGGGAAGAAAAAAAAAAAAATTAAAATGTAAGGTTGGTTATCTTCTGTTTCCTTTTCCCAAATGTCTTTACTGCTGTACTGCTTTGTGCTGAATTTATATTTGTAGAGAACTAAGAGGAATCTTCCCATCTTTTCTCTGCTTCCTGGCTAGAGAGAACATTCAAGGTGGATACTACAAGGTCCAGCTGCATCCAAAGAAAGTCTTTTGCTTTGCTTTCTGTACCAGTTCGGCTTGTGTTTGGTTTTTGGTTTGTTTTTTTTTTCCTTCCTCTTGCCTCTCTTCCCACAGAATCTTGAGACATCCATTAATTGGCCAAAGCTCCTTCAGCAGTGCTGTTTTCTGGCTGTGTGGGTTCCTGTTTCATGCCAAGGACACTTGGTGGAGTCTGGCTGCCAGGTCAGGTGGTTTGTACCAGCCGTAATGCCAGCTCTGCTTGCATTTCTGCCTATAGTGATGCGGTCCCAGCGTAGCCTCTCCCGTGGCCTGTTGCACAGGCAAAGGTGCAGCTCTGCCTTTTGAGTAGCAGAATTGGAGACTGAGTGGACTGAAGTAGCAAATGTTTGCACAGAGCTCTGGCAATCAGTGATTTCCTTCAGTCAAGCTTATTGCACTGACATCCTATAGATCTAAGCAGAGTTTTCATTCTCCACTTCCCGGTCTGTTAGCAAGCAACAGTTTGAGAGGTCCAGAACTGCACTTGTAACATCAGTCCAATATACAGGCAGAATTCACAAAAAATTGCTGTTAATATACTGAGTATAGGGATAAACTGATTGCTCTGGGGCTCCTGGAAAGGCAATCTGACTAAGATTTTCTCTAAAGGTACCGATGGCTGTGAAATGAAGAGTTAGGACTGGCTGCTTCCATTGCCACTGCTTGACATGGAGTGTAAGGGGAGTACGAGGAACAAACCAATACAGTGGTGTTGGTCTTGTGTCCAAATATCCTTGGGTTGTTGCTGTACCCAAGGGTGTATAGGAATAGTATTATTTTATAAATGTAATAATATGGCAAGCGATGAATACAGGTCCCAGTGCTTACTTTGGCAGCCCTCTCCATCTGCTTAACCATTCCCTGAATTACAGCGTTGGGTGTTCAGGACACACAGAAACCTAAAGGATGCATCA
Source organism: Ceryle rudis (assembly GCA_033439905.1). NCBI lineage: Eukaryota > Metazoa > Chordata > Aves > Coraciiformes > Cerylidae > Ceryle > Ceryle rudis. The sequence goes on from JAAGNO010029259.1 coordinate 28,151, forward strand.
GTTTAGAAAAGCCAGGCTTCTGGACTCCGAGTCTGAAATAGGAAAGGATGTGGGATAACTGCTGATTCAGCTCTGCAGCAGTAATGAGAGAAACATTTCTCTGAGCAGCTCCATGCAAGATTGGTTTCTGTGCATTACGGCCTTGCACCCTGTGCTTGGTAATATTCTGACTTGTGAACTTCTGTGCAGCTCAGCTTTTTCAGCTTCTGTAAGAGCATTCAAATACTCAGGTATGCATGTAGCTTTGAATGAGGAAAAATTAGCAGCAGAGGCAGGCATCACTTCTGCTCTCAACTTTTGAACTTCCTTTTCCACCTTCTTACCTTTTTCTCTTTCAAATGCCTGTGGAACTGACAGAGATTGTGAGCTCCAGCTCACAGTGGGTAACCTTTTGGACTTAGAACAGAAATCTTAATTCAGTTCTTGTTTTACAAAATGTGTCCTATTTCAGGGCTCCTTCTGCACTGAAATCAGAGCTCTTCCTTTTTTTTGTTCGCTGATGGCCGCACTTGTTTTCATGTTTCTTCACACCCTTTTGTGCCATCCTGCTTCCACTCTTTTGCTCTCAGGAGCTCTATTTTGTGCCCCTCCCTAGTCATGACGTTTTTGACAAGATAGGATCAGATCTGCTCGGGTGGATCACAGGGTATTATGGCAAAAGGAGGTGCTGCTCAGCCTAGGGTTTCACTCTGTACCCTCTGCTCTGTCACAGGTCCTCTCACCTATTCGTAGTCCACAGTAACTGATCATGTAGGAGTTGCAATGAAGTTCTGTTCCAGCTTCTCCAAGCACTTCTGGGTTTTGTAAGGTCTAGCAGTACTAAAAAAGCAGGTGCTGGTTCTGGGGGCAGAACATCATCATGAGGTTGACCTAGGAACAGAAAGATGGCACTACGCTTTTATGGGAGGAGTCAAAATCCAATGTTAGGCATCACAAGGACATGCTGAATGCAGTGTCACCTGCACTGAGACACTAAGAGGAGAAGTATGTCTGCAACTGTTGCCTCCTGTGTAGCTTTATGAAACTGGAAGAAGCAAGTTAAACAACTTCTCACTCTTAGCTTCTCCTTCACAGCCCAGGGCTTAACACACTAACAGAAACAGTAGGAAACTGGAATTTTTAGGCTTTGCATGGAAAAGCTATGAGGAGAAAGTCTCCGCAGCTGATCTTAATTGTGAAACAGCTCTAATGGCCTCATCTAGCTTCAGGGAGGTTTCTAACTGTGGCTAGCAGCAGATGCCTGGGCCAAACTACAGGCACAGAGCTTCTTTGATTCTTTCTGCTCACATGCTGCAGCTCCTGGTGTAGGGACTTCCCAGAAAATCCAGGGTAAGATTTTTCCATTTAATAGCTCTTAACTTTTCTTGCCTAGATCTAATTGCTTTTTGATTCCATTTAGAGTTTTGGCTTCCACAGCCTCCTGGGGCAGATGGTTCTGTAGTTTAAGTATGCTCAGCTTTAAGCCTGCAGTTTGATGATTTAATTTGATGCCCCTTTGTTCTCACATTATGACAATCTGAATAATATTTCTTCTTTATCCACTCATTATTTTATATACCTCTACCATTTTCCCACCTGTGGTCCTTTCTTTCGCCACCTTAACAATTCCAGTTAATTTAATCTCTCATCATGCAGACATCATGACACACCTTTGATCAACTTTTTCACTTTTCTCTGTAGCTTTAGTCATTGTATTGCATCTCTTTTGAAAGAGGTGACCAGAACTCCGTATGGGAATCAAGGTACAGATATGCCATGAATATATATACTGTAGCATTTAATATTTTCTTTGTCCTCTCTTTCTGTCCTAGTAATTTCTATAGTTCCATTTATTCCTCAACACCACAGGTATGAAAGTGATATTTTCAGGGATCTATTTTCAGTGGCTCCAAAATCTCTTCTTTAGTGATAACAGATAATGTCAAGCCTACCATCGTGTTCAGATAGTTAAGTCTGTTTATTCCTCATTCAGGCTCCTTTTCAGTTATCAACACTGAATGTAATTTTACTACACTGATTTGAACAGAATTTCTTCAGTGTTGCTTAACACCGTGAGACCTTCTGAAATCTGCCTTCTCAGTAAGTGTCTGCTTTACTCCCTTGATTTATATTTGTAACTTTTCTAGCTCACTGAATTGCTCAGGCTTCAGATCCTTGTAGAGCTTGCCTGCCTTTTATTAAGTTATTAACCTACAAAAGGCAACTGAGGGCTGGTGAGAGTGACCCATGTTATGAACACAGCATTAGATGAAGGGCTGCAGATTTGACAACTGCTGCTTTTGCTCTGGCTTTGCTTATATAACATAAATAACAGAAGAATATGGCACTTTCTTTTTTTTTCTTTCTTTTTTTTTTTTTTTTTTAATGAGTGGCTAGGAAGGTTTCAGTTTCTGAGGGATCACAGGCAGCAAAGCATGTGGATAGGCATATGAAAGATTTTTTTACTCTGAGATACTTAACTCCCGCTTCAACAGTCTTGTAATTCTGTCATGCAATCATTATGGAATGGTCAAGGAACATTATAAGCAAGCAAGAACTTTTAAAAAGGATTGCTAAATTTACTGATAACAGAAACAAGAAATAAGTGATAGATTGCCTTTCATTACCTTCTTCTGAGCTAACACTGACAGAGACTTTGGAGTAAGCTCAACCTTGCGGCTACCCAAGTCCCACAGAGGGGATGCTCGAAGCAGGGAGAGGGTAAATAAATGACCCATAAATGACTCTGCCTTTCTCTCCATGGCACCCATGCTGTCCTCTTCTTCTACTGGCTTCAGCTCAGGAAGGCACTGCTGGCTGGTGCTAGGATTTTTCTAGGCACCACACCACTTCTTGTTTCCTCTGTCCATCAAACTCCTGAATTTATTTTTTCAGTGAAGAAATTTTTATTTTGGGAGTGACAGTGGAGAAAGGTTTATGTGGCTAGTGAGCTACACGCAACATGTACTCTCATAACAGCTAATTTTGCTTTTCCTAGCAGATGCATTATTGATTTATTTTTCAGTTCAGCAGTTGTTATTTTTCTTTAATTTCTTTTTTTTCCTAATTCTAAAACTGGACACATACCACATCCAAAGACAAATTCTAAAAGTAATTACTTTAGTGTAAATAAAGAAATGGGTTTGCTTTTCCTCTGTACCTTTTTCTTTTTTTTTTTCTGTTTGTTTGTTTTGGTTTTAAGAACATTTGTGTAATTCAGATTCAGTCACCAAATAATTGATGTTGGAAAGAACCTTCATATGAATGAAGTAAGATTGTTTATTTTCAACGAGTGGAAAAGAATCACACCATTGGAGGTTAATGCTCCTTGCAGTTCTGAATGTATCCAAACACAGAAAGCCCAAAATAAATAGCTACCTGTGTTCCTTAGAGGGGATGTTACAGAATGTATGTGGTTTGCCAGACTATGACAAGAGAAGAGTAAATTTAGGTTCCACATCCAGTAAAGAAATGTTAATATCTAAAGCATGATTACCCTATGGAATTCAGATGGAGAAAGAACTATAATTTTCTTATATATTTTTACTCCTTTACCTATAGTCAGATATTCAAAGTTCAAATGCTTCTTCCTGTCCTTTTAGTCACTCCTTTGTGTTTAACAGGAAAGAGACACAAAGCAGGTGATCAGCCACAAGCCTGAAAAGAGGGTTCTAGAAATGTAACATGGTTTTAGCATAAAGCAGAATCAGACAATTTGTAAGCAGAATAAAAGACGTAATGTCTTTTCAGCTTTAAAATATATGAAAAATGTAATGAGAAATGCCTTTGGAACACTTTGGCTGCTTCAGGAAAATCTCCTTTCTGTGTAAAGCTGGAGAGATTTTCTTGAGTATGATGAAAATAATCTCCTACTTTGTTGTTATGAATCAGCTTTAATTATTGCTGCTGCACTGTACACTGAAGGTCTTATTCAAAATCTAGTCAAAGTGTTTCATGATGTCTCACTAAACTTTGAAACTAAACTATTGAGTCAACTGCAGAAAAACACCATGCTGAGTGTAATAACATTCCAAAGAAAAACCTTTTAAAGCCAGTACTTGTAAAAATACTCCTTCCTCCTACTAATTGCTTTAGAATAAAAAACTAACAGGAAACACTAGACCTGTAAATGTGTGCTGTTAACAAGTGGTTTGAACCTGAAGTTTCCCCTGCAAGGGAATATAAATTAAAGGGAAAGAAAAGCTAATTTACAGGGAACCTTAATAATTTCCTGATTTTTACAGTACACTGTCTACCTTCATTCCTCTGCTCAGTCTGAGATCTTTCAAAGGAAACAAGGCTATGTGTGCATCTTCCCTTTACAAGCACAACAGTAGGCAAGGATTAAACTTCAGACCTTCTTGCAGCCCACTGAAATGAGTGGCCTTAGATGAAAAGCACCCAGAGGTTCTTAGCAAGCATTTGATCCTAAACAGCTGATGCCAGATATTGTTCTCACAAGAAATCGAGCAGTAGTGTCCCAAGTGGACAAATATCATTTGCTACCAGTAGCAACAGAGCAGGAGAGCAGCAATGAGCAGGGTGTGCACAGCACAGGGACGTTGCTGTGCTGGCTGGTACCTGGGGACCTGATTCATGAGTGCTGTAACAACAGGAGGCATGGCACTTGGTCAAATGATCGAGGGAATGTAGCAGCCATGAAATTCTGCCTTACGCTACAAGCAATAAATGCAGACACACTTATACCCCAGCTACAACATCTTTATTTCATCTTTACTTCGTTGCAAAAATGATGTTCCAGCTACAGAGCTTGGTTTTGAAAAGAAGGGAACAGAAAAGTTAGTTTTCAGTCTAACTTCCCTTTTACATGTAGAGTGTGCTACAGCTCATTTGGCTTTGTTACCTACAGTGTAGAAATTTACCTCTAAGTTCATCACCCCAGTCTCTCTTTAGAGTCAGTGAAGAGCTATGGACACTTTTAGGGCATCATTCATCCAGTCTGTTTTAGCCAATAACTTCAGTGACAGACAAATTACGGCCCAGAAATACCTATTTTTTTTTTTTCCTATCAGCAGTAAAGGGACCCGAGAGTGATTAGTTCAGATGCAGATGTCTATGCATATATCTCACTCTGCAGAGCCTAATCCAGCTTCTTAAGGCTTTCTTCTGCAAAGAAAACTGGTTAAAATCTTCTGTCACAGCGGTGTCCATCTAAATTCATGAAGTAGTTAAAGGAAGTAATGTTTTTTTGAGATGGAAAATAACCTTCTTGAGGTATTTTTGTACACTGATTTGCAGCCTAAATAATGTGTCTGTAAATGGAGAATTTTTTTCAAGAAAAGCCCTAAAGTGGGCACTTTCATGCTCTGTTTTACATTAAGGGGGAGTTTAAACACAGCGATTCAATCAGAAGTCAGATCTGTCCCAAAGCTCTTCTTGTTTAACATTTGTATTCTGATTAACTCCGTGAACATATCTTAGGACTTTGAGAAGTGTGGAAGCGTTCTTCTGCTTGTGGTGTGTAGGTACTTGTTTTCTATTTAAAGGTAAGCTGGAAAACTTGGAAGAACAGCTGAGTCATCCCACAAAAGAAAAGGAAAGTGTCTGTGACTGGAGAGGCCCCGGGCTCTTTAAGAGATGATTTGATTAGAAGAGACATCTTTCTTGAGTGGTAATTGAAGTTTATAATTTCATGGCCAAAGCAATAATCAAACATATGTCCAGAAACAACAACTAGCCCCTCTGCGTCTGTCAGTGCGATGTCTGTACACGTTGTTTTTATATTCTTAGATGTGTTCTAGAGGGATCTTTGCAAATTGCAGTGTCAGAGGATGAAGCCTGGATATGCTCAAAGTACCAAGTTTGACTGACTCCAGCTTTCAGTGGATTCTCATGAGCCCACACAGCCTGGGAATCTGAACATCCATTTACACATCTGACATGAATTAAAATGGAAAACCATGCTAGGCATTATCCACTCAATACTTATCACAGAAAATAATCCACATGTTGCTAATTTAGCTGTGAGTGTACTTGAGTCAAGAGAAAACAGCAAGACTGTTATTAAGCCCTCAGTTTTAACTACAAAGCACAGGGAGTGCTTCCTCTGGCATGCAGGGAGTGAACCACTTCTAAGACTATCAGAGTTTCAGTCAAGAGATTCCTGATATTCAGACTCACACTGTGGCACTGGCCCTAATATCTTCTACTCATCTCCTGAAGCACATTAGAATTGAGGATTCTGCTTGTGAGTTTCTCTTAGGCTGGTGACAAGCATTTGTAACCCTCAGGGAATGTGGGCTATGAGACAAAAATATTCTGCAGACCTTTCTGCTTCCCTGTAACTGTTGGAGATGCACTTTGTCAATCCTGTGGGCTTCTCCACAGCCTGCACCATTAAATTTGTCTTATTATTGTGAGCTGGAAGGGAGGTGAGCTTGTTACATCAGGCACTGATAGGAAATGAGGAGATGAATGATATCTTTTTTTTTTTTTCTAACATCCTTCCTTGGTGACAGCAGAAACAAGCGATCTGGTTTTCCTAGGTTTGACCAAATGCTACCTCTCTGTGTTACTCTGTTCTTCTTTGTCTCTACCTACTTTGCCTAAATTGAGGTGCTTAGCTTAGTGGTGATGACTCGGTAAACAGTCACAACAATCGTACTTAGCCAACAGTTCTCACAATATCCACCACCCGTGATGCTCTGCCACCTGAAAAGTCCATGGTGTTGAGTCTGGGCTGTGGTCTTCAGATTAATCATACTTAACTCTTTTCTCCAGAGGAAAGAAAAGACTTCTGCCATCTCCACCAGGGAAGAAAACTTCTTGCCGACCCCAAACCTGATGTGTAGTGTTACAAGCTAAAGTAACTTCTTTAAGCATCTGTCTTCCTTTATTTTTGTGGCTGAACATTTCTTGCTCACCAATTTTATAGCATATGATTGGGTATATGAAAAAGCCTGTCATTTCTGTTAACTCTTTTTAACTGAATGACATTTGAGCAGGTTGCTGAGCCTGAAAGAAAAGACCATGCAGGTATTTTATAACAGATATGTCATCTTCTTGACAAGCAGATGTTAATTTATACTCCTTTTTTGCATATGATATATCAACATTTTTCATGAATGTCATAATCGTTATCCAGTATTCCATTTTCTGCAACAGCTTTTTTGCCTGATATCCTTAATAAGAATCATCCGGACACAAAATGTCTGGGATCACCTTTTTCAGAAGCATGTCAGCATTGCGTCAGGGTTTGTTTGTTTGTTTGTTTAGTTTTTGTTTTGTTTTGTTTTGTTTGTTTTGATTTTCCTCATTGAAATTAAATAGAAAAAGTAGAGATAGAAAGGGAAATAAAGAGTGGAAAAATTAACATGGCAGAAATATCTTAGAAGAGTCCAGTGACTTTTAGAAGTTGTATGGTTATCTAACCATGAGTATTAGCTATATATTGTGTTCTTGTGCAAGCATAAGTGAATCAAGTGTCACAAGAATTGTCAAGGGAAGTCACTAAAATTTTTGTTTGGTTGTTTTTTTTTTTTTTTGTAAAGGTGCTGAAGGATCTTTGTATCCACAATATCCAATCATATTTATTGCCTCTCTTACTTTAGATGAATTATTTCTCTTCAGCTCTTCTCTTTAGCTGGTTAAAGCATCTGTTTGCTACATCAAATACAATATATATTATTGGACACAGAATAAACATCCTTCTTTTCAGGGTGCCACCAAAACATTTATACTTGTCACCTTTAGTTTCTTTCTCTTTCGTGTCACATATACCTAGCTGCATTAAAATTCTGTTAGTTTGGTCTATTTACTTCCAGCTACATCCAGATTTTCACCTCTGTCACTCTTTATTATGTTTTTTAATTAGGTTTTAAATATTTCTTTCCAAATACCTCCTGTCTGTTTAGAATGTATTTCTTCTTTGGTTTTGTTTTGTGTCGTTTGTTTGTTGTTTTGTTTTGTTTGCGTTTTGTTTTCTTTTAACAAGAAACAAACCTAATAGGCTTGAGGTGGGAATGAAGACAGAATATAGTCAAATGGAGTAGTAAAAGCAGGTTAATTTTATGTTCTGAAATAATGGTAAGTTGTTGCACAAGGCTTAATGAACCATCATTACTTTAAGACAGCAAAAGCAGGTTGGCACAACACAGATAAAAACAGGAAAGCTCAAGAAAACACTTGGCGTTGGATGTCGTTCTTGAACTGAGCCACCGCAGAAGACCTTTAAATGCTACTTAATTTTTAATATTAAAGAATAATTATCAATGAAAATATCCATCAAATCATATAACCATAGAATGGTTTGGGTTGGAAGGGATCTTTAAAGATCACCTAGTCCATAGGCAAGGACATCTTTCACCAGATCAGGTTTCTCAAAGCACCATCCATCCTGACCTTGAATGTTTCCAGCAGTGGGGAATACACAACTTTTCTGGGTGACCTATTCCAGTGTCTCATCACGGACTTCGTAAAGCATTTATTCCTATGCCCAATCTAAACTTACCCTCTTTCAGTTTAGAATCATTGCCACTTGACCTGTCACTACAGGCCTTGATAAAAAGTCTTTGTCTTATAAGCCCTCATAATACTTACTTATAAGTATTGAAAGGCTACAATAAAGTGTCCTTGGGGCCTTCTCTTCTCCAGGCTGAACAACCCCAACTCTCTCAGCCTTTCTTCATAGGCAGGCTGTTGCAGTTCTTTGACCACTTTTGTGGCCCTCCTCTGGATCCATTCTAACATGTCTATGTTTCTCTTGTACTGTAGACCCTAGAGCTGGACACAGTACTCCATGATGGGAGTTACAAGAGTAGGGAGGGAGAGTAACATCTCTTAACCTGATGGTCATGCTTCTTTCTATGCAGCCCAGGATACAGTTGGCTTTCTGGGCTGCAGGCACCCATTGCCAGCTCATATCTGATTTTTCATCCACCAGTATCCTCAAGTCTTCTCTGCAGGACTGCTCTCAATTCCTTCATCACTCAGTCTGCATTGATAATAAGGCTTGCCCTAACCCAGGTCCAGGAGCTTGCACCTGACCTTGTTGAAGTTCAGGAGGTTCACATGAGTCCATTCCTCAAGACTTTTAAGATCCCTCTGGTTGGCATCCCTCCTCTCAAGCAAATCAACTGCATCAGTTAACTTGGTGTCATTAGGAAACTTGCTGAGGGTGCAATCGATCCCACTGTCTATGTAAGTAATGAAGATATTAAATAGTACTGGTTCCAGTAGGGACCTTTGAGGGACACCACTTGTTACTTGTTTTCCACTTGGACATTGAGCCATTGACTATAACTCTTCTGACATGGTCATCTAGCTAATTATTTCGACATCTCCAGTCTATCTGTCAAAACCATATTTTTCCAAGTTAGCTGCAAGAATATTGTGGGGGATCATGCCCAAAACCTTGCAGAAGTCAAGGTGGATGACATCCCTAGCTCTTTGCATGTTCATTGATGCAGTCACTCCATATTCAACTTGATTCTTTACTTGCTTGCTGAAGTGTGTTTTAGGAGTAACTCTAAGAAAATTCACTGACTTACCCTTATGTGAAGTTATAGTCAGTAAAATCTGTTTCAGGCCTATGTAGCACAATGGATTCCTTTAGTCCTTGTCACAGCTTTAAAGAGAAGGAGTTCACTCTGAAAATTCAGAATGAGCATAATACAGACATGACAGAGAAGTTTACGTTTTCTTGTAGGATTCACAAGCACAAATACTTTACCCGTGTTATGTTTCTGTAAAGGGTTTTAACTAATTTGATGTAGATAATTACCAGTAGGACGCTGTTCATAGTATCTCTTTACTCGTTTTATACTTACGGATAGAAAGATGAAAGATGAGCAGATAAAGAGCACACCCATGTAAAAACTTCAATGACCTACACTGCTGACAGGAGATAAAATCGGGTACACTGAATCGTAATATAATTCACTTTGTAGCATAGATTTTCTTTATGGGAGGTTTCAATAAACTAAAATAGCTATCAAAATAATTTTGATGAATGGACTGTCATGATCCAAGTGAACAATTTTTCCATACAAAATACTGATGTGATAACGTAGAAATATTTTTCAAGAAAATACCCTTTCTGTCAACATTTTCTACAAGTTATCACTGAGCCGTTTCATTTTTACCTCACTGAAATATTTTCAGCTTTGAAGCATTATATTACATATATATTTGATGTATTATTAACATTTTTAAAACAGGAGAGGGAAATAACTTGACTCCCCATTCTGATGGAATGAAACACACGTTTCAAATCCACAAGAGAGAAATTCAATTTTTCAAACAGTTGTACAATGGAGATACAATGTGGGGTGCATGCTTACTCAGCAGAGGAGTGCAGTTCCTCCCAGCAGACAGCTAAGCTGCTCAGTGTTCCTGTAACCCTGTTTCTATATTTCAGATATTTTAATCCAGGGAGTGAAATTATGCTCTAGCCAACACAGCTGAAGCTGTATTTCAAACCTTCTGAAACAATCAGTGCTAAAAGTATAGTTCTTTAAAAAAGGACAAAAGTGTACTTCACATTTTAAGGGACTGTTTAAGATCCCACGTGGAATTTTTCATATTTGGATCTAACTGGATCTAACTGGATCCCAACAGCTTTTGGATATACTTTGGATCTTGGTTTGGGTTGCTGATGCCTTTTACTCCATTGATACCATGCGCAAGTGTTAAACTGTTACTTTGAGGGTGGATTTATTAGTTAGTGTTTGGAAGAGGTGCATAGTTCATGATTTCCACCCACAAAAATCTCCAGGCTAATTCTGAAATGAGCCCAGTTCCTTTCACTGTAAGAAATTGAGGCAGTAACTGCATGTCTTGTGGTCTGGAGAACTGCAGAGACTTGGATGTGTAGGTGAACCTCTGAAGGGACTGTTAAGTGCTGTGTGTCCACATAGTTCGTGGTGCGCATTTGAAGGACAGAAGATGCTTTTCGGTTAGAGATCCTGCGAGAAGAAACAAAATCCAAAGCCAGGTCCTAACAGTCTGGCATTTTACTGTCCATAACCATCTTTAGTCCAGGAGAGTAAGAGGGTAAAGAATTTAAAAGCAAAACAAACAAACAAACAAAAAAACCCCATCAAACAAGCAAACAAACAAAAAAATTCAGACAGGAAAACTGAAGGAGAGCATTGAGGTGCTTCCCTGAGACTAGAAATGCAAATAGCCAAGTACAAACTAAACACTTGGGAAAGAGGTGGCCTTAAACTGAAGCAGTCATGTGCAATATCTCATCGTAACAACAGCGGATGTCGGTGGGAAAATCTAAGTTGCTATTAATATTGCTAAAAAGGAGGGAAGACCTCGAATGTATCCTTAACGAGCAGGTAATCATTCTAGGGCTTCTCAGGATGCTGAACTTCCCTCCAAAAGCTTTTCGATGTGCTAATTCTGTAACTAGAAGAGTTGGAAGCCAGACTAGCAGTGAGCTAGTGTAATACATCTTTCACCAAGCCCTCGTAAAGTGAGGTGGCTGGAAAGCAACCACAGATTTACAGAACTGTTTTCTAAAGCCATACTGACTTAATAGCTAATGGAAATCTTTGCTTCATGGCTATTTGGAGTTGATGCAGCTGGGAGAAAAATTAACAGTAAAAGGAATTCAATTTATTTTGTCATAAAATTTAATGTTGACAGATGATTTCCAAATGCTGCAGTAGACTTCATGATTATAAAATGTGAAATATGTATCTTTGATTCATAAACTAATCAGTAAGGAGGATTTTTTTGTCATCTCCATCTCAGAAATTTTTCACGTGGCTACATCTAGCAGAAAACCTACAAGCATAATCCATTGTCATTTAAATGTGGAAAAATGCTGAGGTTGTCAGTTAAGATGCGGATATGAATTTGTCTATCTTTATTAACTTGACATTCAAATCGCTGTTTAATACAATTTCCAAAAGACTAAGCAAACTCCTTTTAGTAGGTACTTGTTTTGAATGGTTCTTCACATTGCATTCGCTTCTTTTCTTGGACATGTGAACAACATTTTTATTGGCTTAAGAACAGAACAGCTGGCTGATCCACAAAAATTTTATAAAGCCATGAATGAATTATTCTGCTTGTCCTAAATATATAAAATAAACCCATCCACTACAGTAAACAACCCAGGATTTTTGTTTATCTTGCACATTTTAGAAAAGCTATTTTATAGAGTAAAAATAAAGCACTATTAGGGAAGTTTTATTGATATTGCCTCAATCTGTTCCTTTCACCTAGCTGAGCTTTGTCTCACTAAGAGCCACAGTAATTTCGACAGAGCTAATTCTGACTCGTTCGAAAAGGGAGTGCCGCTTAACAGTCCCATCCTTCTGTGGATCATGGTCCTGGGTGATGTGCTCTCCCAAGTCGCTGAAAAACAGGTCTCTGAGACCTGTGTTTACAATCCCTTTGTCCTGTAAGATGATTGCATAAAAACTCTTTTGTTTGTTTGGCTTTTTTTTTTGGGTCAGGCATAGAAAACTGTAAACTAACTGCCAACATTTTGTACTCTGTTGCTGTGCTATAATGATAAATCTACTTTGTGGATGTTTTTTCCCCTCTCTGACAGTTTTTCCCTGGCATCTTTTCTCTCCAGCTTTACCAAGTGATTTCTGACTCCTCTACAGATAGGTTATTACAGAGATTCTGTAATTAGGCTAACTTCTTCCTTTGTTATTCCTTTCCTTCTTCCTTTTGACACTGAGCTTGGGTTTTGTTGACATTCCACCTGCCTTCAGGAGCTGCTGGCAGATGGGGAATGTGCCCAAATATGTGTTGCTTTTTCTCCTTTTCCCAGCACAACTGCTGCTAGTGATGGCCTGGGGCAACCTGGCGTGCCTGCCATGGGGCAGCTCAGGGTGCATTTATGCATGGGACATTGACTCCTGGAGAGTTCATATCTGTCTGGACATAGGGAGGTGTGTGCTCTGCATGTCCATGAGTAATCGCTCAGCTGCACTGCAAACGGTGTACGTGCAAGGCAGTCTGTTGAAGAGCTGATGTTGTGCTTCTTAAACCTGAGGGTTTTTAGGGTCTGTGGAAAATCTAGGCAGAGATAGGTGTTAAAAAGTGATGCCTAATGCAAGGATGGGCTGTGCACAAGGTTGGGTGTCATGTGGCCTTGCAGGTTTTCTTGGACCCCAGATGATGATAGGATGGAGGACACTGGGTAGGGGTTGGGATTCTTGTTTTGTGAGGAAGGGTTTCTTTGAAATGGGACATCCTGATACCATAGGCATACTTTGTGTACTGAATGGCCTTGAGATACTAACATAGACAGGAGCTCACAGCCTTGAACCAGTGTGCTTTTGGCTTCTTTGTTCAGAAGCTGAAAGCCATCTCATTAAATATTCACACACTTTGTCTTGCTGCATCCTGCCAAAATGCTGTCTAAGATTCAATGTGGCAAGTCAGATGGCAAAATCCACAGCACCCAAGGTATGGTAGAGTTGAAGTAAAGTATAAAAGTCCATCTGAGTGACCTGTTTCTGTGATCTGCACAAAATTCAGTGCTGCTAACAAATGACCTTTTAAATTTTTTTCCTACCAGAATCATGCTCAAAGTCCAGAAACTGGTTGAGCAATTAATTGTGCTTCCCTGACATGACTGCTCCATACTGCTCCCATTGTCACCGGCAAAGCATGCTCAGTGGGTCTGCTGTTCTTAAACAACCATGGGATGAGGAGACCAACTCCTCATAACTATTAGGAAAATCTGAGTCAAGTATGTTTGCCCCTGTTCTTTAAATTGCCATAATATGCGGGGGACCAACAGAGGCTGTGGAACTCACCCATGCTTCCTCCTCTAATTTCTCTGTCCCAGTGTTACCAAGACCTTCTGTCATGTTTTCCAGCTGCAGTGTTTTTATGCTGGAGGAGCCAGTAATGGCCAGAGGAACAAGTGGCCATATACAATTTGCTTGTTCTTACTGTGTCAGTTGCCCAAGACATGCCATAAAATAAGCACGAATAGCTTTGATAACACTTTTTCCACATTACTTGTTCTCAAAAAGTGTGAACTGTCAGTCTTTCCCACAAAGGTGAAGCTCTGTTTGCTTTAATGAAGGTTTCCTTCAATTCTGAGTTTGCCTACGTGCATAAGCTGTGGCTGCTGGTGTGGGAACTACTGATTCATTAGTTTCCTATAGGTAAATCCCAGTTGTTCTCTTGTTAGTCTGTAGATTCTTTGGAGTTAGAAGTGGTGTTGTTCAGAAGCTGCCGCCTTGTAAGTTTTAACTATCCCCTTTGCACAAAGTCTTGGGAAAGATTATGTGTTACTATCAGCAGGAATGAAACAAAATAAATTGTAGTAATAAGACATGGGAGGAGAACATGATAAATCGAATTTTTTATTACTATACTTTCTGAAGGAGAGCCAAGATACAATGCCTCTATGTTTGGATGATTTATTCTTGTAAGAATCTGAGATCAAAGTAGATTCTGTTCCACAAACGCTCACATCCTGCAGATCTTTTTGTCCTTTGGTAGAAAGAAAAAAACACTGTATTATTTTAAACGTTAGCTAAGTATCTCAAACAGGAAATATGTTACTCCTCTGTAAATTTTCATGATTTAAGTTGACAAAGTAAATTTCTCATCCATAGTTTAATTCGATTAGTTTGATTACCTGCTTTGAATATCCACTGCTTTGAAAATTTGGACATATTTGCCACATCTCTACTTATGACCTTGCTTTCTGCTATGGGGAAGAAAGAAAAATAGTCCTTTCTTTAATTACCTTCCAGAACTCATGTAGCAGCTTGTCTTATGCTAATTTGTGTATCTGTTCATCTTTTTAATAAAGTCCTTATTTATTCTAATCTATTTGAGATTTACTTGGCAAATGACAAAGGTATAGGTAATCTCCTACAAACACTTTGCATGTTACTTGTCTCTGCTTCCTAAAATAGCACTATGCTTTTCTCAGATTCTCAATGACACAGAAGTGTCCTTCTAGTGCAGTGTTTCAATTCTGTATCAATCCTTTATCAAACTGCAAGGAAACTTGACTTTCCTGATCTCCCTTGTTTCCTGGGAAATCTAGAAATTATTTGTGGCTCCAGTTCTTCAGGATATTTTGCCATTACAGGCTGGGAGTACTTCAGTCCTCCTCAGAAGGAGATCCCAGGAATATGGTGGATCTCTGTGTTTGCTCTGTTTTGCAGGTTTTTTTGACTGGCCTCCTTTTGTCTTCAGCTTTTCAGCTACAGCCACTTTATTTTTCTTTCTGAATCTTCATTATTTCCCCCACTCACAGTCAAAGGAGCATTTGCTTTAAGCCAGGTTTTCCTCTCTGAAAGCCAAATCACACTTCCTACCCCCTATATATATATTTTTATTTTTTTTTTTTAATCTAAGCAGGATTTTCTGAATTCTCAAATATCATTTTCCCAAACTGTGTTTCTTGAGTTATCCATATTCTTATAAAAAATGAAATGTAAAAAATAAAACGAGCATTTTCTCTATAGAAAATGTATATTAATTGATAGCTATGGCAACCAGGTTTTTGTTTGCAAAAACACCATAGCAGAGTAGCAAATTACAACAAAACCTTGTAATGACCTCCACTTTCGTGTTTATTTTATTGTCAAAATTTGCAAGTCAATAAATGTACAGCATATATTTTATCAGTGGAGAGAGGCACACTAGGCTCTCAGCTCTCTCTCTCCCTCTTAGGACTGTAAACAGCTTAAAGCTGTCACAGTGAGGTAGACCCTTGTAAAGAAGGATTTAGTTAAGTAGTACTTAAAGGTTAATGAATTTTACTCAGAGACTGAGTAATCTTTTGGACTAGCACTGAATCGTGTATCTGGCTCAGTAACTTGCTGCACAGTTAGATTATCAGGATGCCTACATTACCACAACCTAAATAATATCTTTATCCCTCTCCTGCTTTTTCTCTCTGAAATTTCCATCAAAACTACCTATTTATAGGCAGAAAATATGTATTAAAATGACCTTTACATTTTACTTTTTCTAACTAAAGCGCACTGAAGTTAATGTGAATCTTTCCATTTACTTCAGAGGACTTTGCAACTAGACGTAGAAATGTGTTTTAGAATCGTCTTGTATCTCTTGGTTTCTTATGCTGAAATGATTACTTGACTGTGAAACTGTAAAGTCAGGATACTTTGAGAAGAAAAAAAAAAAAAAGCAAAAGCCAACCCCCTAAATCCTATCAAGGATCACACTGGAACCTTGTTATAATGGGATACATCAAAACAGTATTTCTCAGACTGTACATAGCTTATCTCTTGAGAACATGGTATTTCATTGAAAATCCTGGCTTCTCAGGTAAATTTCACACAGTTATTAGAGTTTACAGAGAAAAAAAAGAAATTTTGTTTCATGAAAAATGCTCTCATATCAAAAGTGTCTTACAGGTTTACTGGTATTTATTTTCCAATTAGCCAGTGTAGCAATTTTTCCATGTCTTGGTCATTTCCAGCTGATAAACTCATATCTTCTAGCAGAAGATTTTGTCTTAAGTCCTGAAGTGCATGACTTGCATTTTGTGCTATTGCAATTTGGTAGTTGCAATGCTTCACCCTGGTCCTAAATGTAAATAATTTCTTCCTGTCCAAAAAGCAAATCCTTTCCATTGATTGGATCTGTTAGCTTTCGACCGCCAGCAACACCTTGCTACTTCTTATCCCAACCCATAAAGGTAGAAAATCAAATCAGTTTCATCAGTGACACACAAAGAATTTCATGAATTACCTCTCCTGCATTTCTAAGGCCTTAAATTCTAAGAGCTATCTTCCCATCCATCAGTTTATTACTCACTTGCAACCCTTGGGCAAATTCCACTGCTCTTCAATTAAACAGTTTCTCAAATAAGCCCATAGCTAAATAGCTTAATAAAATCCAGTTTATGCACTCTTTCTGAACTTCATCTACCTCAAAACCAAAACAATTATTAAAAATATCAAGCTTATCTAGCATGCTCTAACTTAGGTGAGCGTATATTGCATTATATCTTACTTTTATTTGTTGTTGTTTGGTTGGTTTTTTTTTAATTTCACTTTTAAAATTCCAAATCATTTATGCCCTTAATGAGGTTTCATTAATGAGCACTTCCCATATCCTTTCCTTCCTCTATTAGTAGGTTTGGTATTTTTCAATCATACAACAGAAGTTCACATAATTTCATGTGTCAGCTCACTCAGAATTTGGGATGGAGGTTATCCAATTTCCCTGATAGGAAATGAAAGCAAACCTTCTGTGAAATGCAGTCCTCTGTGTAAAGAAGTGTGGAAAACATATAGAAAGCATACCAGATACTAAAAAAAACCCAACAGAGAATGATGTGCTGGAGAGAGCCTTTTCTCCTATAAACCATAAAGTCCAAGGTAACTGCCCCAACTCTGGCACTTTTGGGGTTGTCTCAGTTTTGACAAAGTGACATTTTTCACCTGTTTTAGAATAACTCAAGAGTAATGTATTAAATACTTCTCACATGTTCAGAGTAAATGTGAATAGATGCCGGTTGGTCTTCCGTAGCAGTCATCAAAATATGATCAAATGTACTGGAAAGATTTCTTTTTTTTTGGTCAACCTGCACCTGGAAGATAAAAAGATGGTAATTAAGTTCTCCACTTAAGATTAAGTACATGAAACAGAGTAATTATGCAAAAAAATAACCCCTTCTCCAGAGAAAACCAAGCCTAACAACAAGCCCATGTTATCAACACGGCCAGTTACATGCTTTCATGTTCCTAGCTAAATACAGAATGCTCCCTTTTTGGTTCAAAAGATGGGTCACTCATCTGGGTCGCTCAGAGATGCTCCTCTCTGTCACGCATGCCAGCCAAGTCTTGCCTTTAATAACTTCTGGAATGTTTCTGTATTTTGTCATGAAAAATTGTCAAGTTCAGGGTTGTCCTCTGTTTCCAACTTTATAGCTCACGTAGACATTTTTATGTCATGGGCTAATCAGTTTTTTGCTTTACATTGACAAAAGATTCACTGAGGAAAGTCAATAAATACAGAAGTACTGCACTAAAAAGAAATGGCCTTAAGCGGTGATGTCTTTGTGCTTGTTCCTTCACTCTTCAGCTTCTGCCTCTCACAGCAGCAATATCCCTTCATCAGGGGAATGTAAGAATAGATAAAGCCCAATGAACAAATGAAATTAAATCCCTGATGGTTGTCCATTACCATCTGCTTATGGTTACAAGAGGAACAAGATGAAAATACATTCTAAAATTAACTTCTAAGAGAACTTTTAACCTTTTTAAAATTAATCTGTATTCTGTTCTTACCTTATGCTGCTTTTTCATAACTTCTGTTATTTTTGACCTCATTTCCATGTCTTCTCTCTCTCCATCCTCTTCCATCTTTTTCAGCCCTCTCCATTTCCTTTTAAGTGGTGATGTTAAATAGCTGCAGAAAGAACTTCTGTTATCAAATTGGTCAAGGACCTTTCATAGTTTAAGGAAAACAGCATCTCTGGAATACTTCTTGCTTTATGTTGTCAAAATGTGGCCATTAAGTCTCCATCCAGTTTTAAGGGAATTGTACAATCTGTCCACCTCTTTTATTTAATTTGCCATTTCTTCTAGTTCCCATCCACTTCTCCCAGTGCCAGTACTTTAACTGTCTATGTACTTCACTGTTCTCTTCATGGGAAGTTATATGTATGCATATCTGTCCTGCATTCAGTCTAGATATACCCCTCTCATATGACCCAAGAAAAGACTTATCCTAATAGTACATCTGGGAAGAAGTGGCTTGACTTATGTGTTCCCTCATCTGACTGATGTGATTAACTGTACTCCAGTGAGAGATTACCAAAGGAACTGGAGGAAAAACAAAGGAAGGAAGAAATGAATGGAGTGAGATTATATCAGTTTTGGGGTGGGTTGGTTGGTTTGTTTGTTTTTGGTTTTTTGGTTTTGGGTTTTTTTTTTTTGTTATCCTTCATTAAAAAGCCAGTGAGGTCCTGTGACAATAGTGAAAATGTGACACAGTCTTAAGAAGAAAGTCAAAGCTGTCAGTTTACCAGTCACGTAAGAGTGAATTTCAAACAGAATGGATAAAAAGTGTTTCTTAAAGCCAATGAAGCTTATGATCTGAGCCATGAGGTGGTTTGGATAGCTTACAGTGGACTCATGGTTAGTGTTTATGGGGTTAAATAACATTTTCTGCCATGGTAGATATCATGGCCAGAAAATTGGAGCATGGATTTGCAAAAGACAAGCCTGCAGTGCAGTATTAGGTAACAAATATTAAAGTGAGAGCATATACTAGAAGTGTTTCCCTAAATGTTCTTAACAGAGGATATACCAATTCTGTAGATGTTTTAATTTCTTAGATTTTTTTTCCTCTCTGTAAAACTTAATTCATTTTCTCATTCTCATCCATGAAAGATGAATTTAATATTTCACTTTAATTAGGTACTGGCATGATGTCATGTTTAATTAGTTCAGCCTCCCACAGAGTCATGATTGCATGCACAGTGCTTTAAACTCTTACTGATATTCTATGAAACATTTAGTCTTGCAAGTTTTCTTGTGGAAGTTCAGGTAAAAGAACTCATATCTGATTGGAATATTTTTGGAAATGAGGGATTTAACCAGGAGCTTTGGCTACTGCACTTGGTCCCATTAAGAAGCATAAAAGTTCTCAGTAAAACAAAACAAAAGCTTCATTCAGTCCAATCATGCATATACCTATGAATATTTTAGGCTGTCTTATGACTTCAGTGACACACGTTCATAGAATGTTAGATGTTGGAAGGGACCTCTGGAGATCATTGAGTCCAACCCCCCTGCCAAAGCAGGATCATCCAAGGCAGGCCATATAGGAACAGATCCATGAGGGTTTTGAAAGTCTCCAGAGAAGGAGATTCCACAGCCTCTCCGGGCAGCCTGTTCTGGTGCTCTGTCACCTTCACAGTAAAGAAGTTTCTCCTCATGTTGAGGTGGAACTTCCTGTGTTCCAGTTTGTGACCTCTCATCCTATCACAGGGCACAACTGAAAAGAGACTGGCCCCTTCTACTGGACACCCACCCTTCAGATATTTGTAAACATTGATCAGATCCCCTCTCAATCTTCTCCAGGCTAAGAAGCTCTGAGATGTCAGGACACTTATATGGTGCAAGCTGGGCTGTTTAAGAGAATAAGGTGGCAATTTTCTGAATTTTGGTACATTGCTGTTGTTTTGCATAGGGGTAGCATCGGAGAGAGTGCACTCTTTTGAATCAAGTTGCTAACTCTTTCCATTGCCATGTGAAACCCATGCTAGAAACTATTTGTTTTGTATTCAGATGTTAACTTTCATAACTAGAAATCCCCTAAAACCAGCTGTCTCTTGTAGTCTAAGCTTGTCCTTAAAAGTGAAAAATATTTAGCTCCTTTCACCTTGTTTATCCTCTTCATCTGTAAATGGTTCGGATGGGAACACAGTGCTGAAATATAAATAACAATTGCTTTACTGAAGCTATTGAAGTTCTCTCTCCAACCATATCAGGTCAGTTTTCAAAAGAACAAGAAGCAGTGGCAAGGGACCACTGCCCAGTTGAAAGAGGGGATTAGTGACTGGTCACTTGTTCACCTGCAGAAATGTTGCTGGTGTCTGGGGTGGTCCTATTTTTTACATAGGACAAATTCTAGAAAAGAGTTACTTCCAGGCCTTCATGTTGGTGTCCATAACCAGTTGATCACCACCTGAGAAAAATGGTGAGCTTTCACATTCCTGACTATCAGAGAACCTTTGTAGAGCCCCATTATAATTTTACCTAAAAGGCCTCAAATAAAAAGTGCCCTGTTTTATTTGTTTCACTTCCAGGAGGAATACACTGTAATGCTACAGCTTTGAAGATTAAACTGGGCACATGACCTAGTTGCTACAGAAACCTCTCTGGAATAAAATTAAAAGCAAGGGGAGGGAACACTGATGAGTGCTAATTTACAGAAATAAGAATGTTAAGTATCTTTGATCTGTGGCAATTGATACTGCCTCCCTGTTTTATTTATTAGCAAAATTGTTGAAAGGAGATATCTCTTAATTTGCCCCCTGGAAAAAAATACATCCACAATTGCTGCTTTGCAGTTATGGTCCATTAGTCATATTAGCTTCACTGATGCAAGAAAGATTGTTTCTTGAGCCCCATCTGCAACAGACATAACACTTCATAGTCACTCTCAGTATGGATGTTACTGCTGTGGTCCCTTAGAAGCCACATAACAATGTGTGGGGTTTTAACTTCAGCTGCCAGACAGATACAGAATGTTCAGGGTGGGGAGGCACCTCAAAAGACGACCTAGTCCAAACCCCCTGCCAGAGCAGGGTCCCCTAGGTTAGGTCATGCAGGAACACATCCAGGTGGGTTTTGAATGTCTCCAGAGGAGGAGACTCCACAACCTCCTGGGCAGCCTGGTCCAGGCTCTGTCATTCCCACTGTGAAAAATTTTCTCCTTACGTTTACATGGAACCCCCTCTGTTCCAGCTTGTACCCATTGCCCCTTGTTCTGTCATTGGACACCACTGAGCAGAGCCTGGCTCCAGCCTCCTGACACTCACACTTTACAGATTTATAAACATTAATGAGGTCACCTCTCAGTCTCCTCCAAGCTAAAGAGACCCAGCTCCCTCAGCCTTTCCTCAGCAGGGAGATGCTCCACTCCTTTCATAATCTCTGTGGCTCTGTGCTGGACTCTTTCAAGCAGTGTTCTGTTCTTCTTGACCTGAGGGGCCCAGAACTGGACACAGAATTCCAGATGCGGCCTCATGAGGGCAAGTAGAGGGGGAGGAGAACCTCTCTTGACCTACCAACCACACCCCTTCTCATACACCCTAGGATGCCATTGGCCTTCCTGGCCACAAGGGCACATTGCTGGCTCATGGTCATGCTACTGTCCACCAGGACCTCCAGGTCCTTTTCCCCTGTGCGGCTCTCCAACAGGTCGGTCCTCAACCTGTACTGGTACCTGGGGTTGTTCTTCCCCAGATGCCAGAATCTACACTTGCCCTTGTTATACTTCATTAAATTTCTCCCCACCCAACTCTCCAGCCTGTCCAGGTCTCTCTCGATGGCAGCACAGACACTCAGCTGCTCTCTCACTCTCTCTCCACAGCAGGACAGGGATAGAAAATGAGATGAAATACTAATGGGTAGGGACAAGGACAAGGAGATTGCTTGCCCATTACCATCACAGGAAAAAGAGACCTGACTTTGGGAAGATCATTTCTTGCTAATTAAAAAATAGAGTAGGATAGTGTGAAACAAAATCAAAACTAAAAGCACCTTCCCTCCGTCCCCCCTTCTTCCCAGATTCAACTTCATTCCTGATTCTTCTTCCTCCTCCCCCTTGAGTAGCACATGGGGATGAGGAATGAGGGTTGTGGTCAGTTCAAACCATATTTCTCTACAATTCCTTTTTTATCACGCTCTTATGCTTCTTCATTGTAGGGTCCCTCACATGGGATAATATCCTTCACAAACTCCACCAGCACAGGTCCTTCCCACAGGCTGCTCCAGCACGCGTTCTTTCCACAGAGTATAGTCCTTCAGGAATGAACTGCTCCAGCATGAGTGCCTCAGGGGCTACAGGCCCAGATAGAAAGCCTGCTCTTGCAGAGACTCCTCTCCACAGGGCCACAGCTCCTGCCAGGATCCTGCTGTAGCGTGAGCTCTCCATGGGCTGCAGTTTCTTTCAGGGCACATCTGCTTGCTCCAGCAGAGGGTCTTCCATGGGCTAGATATCTGTTCCAACACGGTTCTTCATGGACTGTAGTGGGACAACTCAAATCATCGTGGTCTTTTTCAAGGGATGCTCTCATCTTTGGCCAGGGGTGGGTCCATTTAGGAGCTGGCTGGAATTGTCTCTGTCCAGCACAGAGGTAGCTCCTGATGTCTTCTCACAGAAGGCTACTCTTGCAGCACTGCGTCCCCCCAGCACCTTGATGCATATACCCAATACAAAATGTTAAGTTGGTAGCATCTTTCAGCAACATGGATTATCTAGTGTGGCTGGTTTTTATAAGGATGACCACCCTGGCATATAATCCAACATCCAATTATTTTATAATTGGCTGTTTCTGCCCAGCCCTTAACAGGCTGAAACAGAGAAAGAGTGAAGGCTTACCCCACCCTCTGGCTGCAGATCAGCACATGTGACTATGAAGCTGCTGGGTACAGTGTGTTTGGCCAGTCAAAAATAAAACATTTCTGTAAAATCTTTCTACAAAAGTTCTGCAAAAATCTAAATCCTGGGAGTTGAAAGCCTCTTCTTTCAGTGAACAAGGCACTTGAGCCCAACCGAATCAGCTTTCTCTCCAATTTATCTTTGTCATTACCACTAGTTCTCATAAAGACATATGATTTTTCTTCTTGCGTGGTGACTCTTTCTGCTTTGTGTCTAACACAGTCCATCCACTTCTTCTCTGCTGTGGTTTTCATCTGACAGCAGGAGGTGAAACATGAAAGTAGGCAAGGTGAGAATAAAAATTCTTTATCAAGTGGAAAGGACCAGAGCAGAAGAGGGGTAGTGAGTACATATATGGTCTGTATTTTGATAAATCATAAATGATGAGTTATTTCAGTTACATCTTTAAACCAGATTTAACGATATGTCTTCACAGAGGCAGATCTGTGGTTTTTTCCTTAAGTATGACAGCATGTTCTAATCTGCTTAGGTAGTCTGTCATTATGAGCGTGAGTAAGGCCAAAGTACTTATCTTCATTGGTTTAAATGCTTGCTTTAAACCGTATAGGTGCAATATGAGGTAATACATCATTAGTCCAGTCTTATACTATGCATGGCATATACATCCAGAGTAGACTTGTAGGACTTTCCTTTTTTTTTTCCTTCCTATGGAGGAAAAAAAAAAAAAAAATAGTTCTAAAGCAGAAAAAGAAAAAATTCCTGCAAGGTCCAGTACTATTCATTCTTACTCGCAAAGCTGATCAGTGTAATGTAGAGTTTTGCCATTTAGCTCCTAACTGCAGAAGTAATAAGCTCAGTATGTCACAGCAACCTGAGGATATCCGTTTTCTTCAGATGACTTTGCCATTTCTTAGGAGCATTAAGTGGGCCAGGTGATAGAGACTTATAAAGGACAAATCTGGATGCTTCCCTCTTTACTTTCTATACTTAGAAGTCTCTTGGTATTGTGCAGTTCCTATCAGTTGATAGGGCTTCTTTTTTCCTAAATATGCATTGCACTATATGGGACATTCTGGGAAATGTTTTTATATCTTCCACCGAGGATATTTTAAATTGTCTTTAAAACACCTCATTTATATGTGTTTATAAATGCAAATATGTATTTATATTTACATACACACGTATATCTCCTCTTGCTTGTATGAAAACTGAATTTGATGGTGTATAACATCTCTCATCTTTTGGGGATAGAATGCCTCCATAGTTGGGGGGATTTGTTGACACACGTGCCAGAATGCAAGTTTTCATTACTTAAGAACCTCATGAAAATGCAACTAATTGACAGTTGACTGCTTCTTTCCATCTTAATTATTAAACTTCAGGAAATCATGCATAAGAGCATTGAGATTTGTTTCTCTCTAAGTAATACAGTGTGTGCACAACATCAAAAATCACAGTAAAATATTTCCCTAATAATGTCAAGAACTAGTCACGGGCATTCTGCCTTCAGGAAGCAATTAAATTTTTTTTTCCAGAGGGGATATCTGCTAAAACTGCTTTGCAAAACAAGTTAATCAGAGTGGGTAGGAATTAATTTTTTTACCTCACCTTCAAAGACCTAGAGACATTTTTCACCTAGTTTATTTCCAAAGAAGGAAGTTCTCTACAGAAATCTAATGTGAAAATTAAAAAATGGTGTCTCCATTTGAAGGATATACAGACACATTTAAGAAGCTTCTTGCATGTGAGGGAATGAATGACCTTCCACAAAAATATGTCTTGATATACAATAAACAAACAAAAAAATATTAAAAAGATTTTCCAGTAGACCTCAGCAGTATAGAAGTTGTTTGACAATGTGTATGTGGGGAGGGAGAAGGTCAGAGCCAGCGGGTGAACTTGCTACTGGCAAACTGATTACAGAGTAGGACATTTTAATGTCTCTCTTCTGTCACCAGGGAACAAGGAGATCAGCAGGTCATATATAAAATAACAGCTAACTAAAGCTACAAAAGATGCATTAGCTTCAGGCCCTTGGTACCGCAGTTTCTGTGTTGAGAATTAGAAGACATCAGACTTTTATCAGACCGTATTATTCACTGTTAGGTTAATTCTCATCTCCTACCTCTTCTTGCCAGAAGGTATTGGTAGATCCAGGTTTGCCATTTCCTAGTTAACCCAGGAGGACAATTTAATAATTATGATCTCTGGGCTGAAATTTTTTACAACAAAGCAGAAGCAATTGCAGAAAAGCTTGGAAACTTGCCTCAGTTTCTCATCTTTTGAGGCGAGTCATAGCACTTTGTGCATCACAGAGATACTGCTAACAGTTCTGTGATGCTAAGATGTACCCTGAGTAATAAATAGTGGAGATGTATGTATACACATTAGTTTGGGAGGTTAATGGTAAACAGGGAAAGGAGTTATTTATCTGATAAGCTGGGTGCCCTTTCAGACGTTAATGGAGAAACTGGTATTTTTGTCTGATGCCTGAACTGTATGCATAAAAGGAGGTGCAATCATACGTGAAGCAAAGAATAGCTTCATCTTCCAGAAAGACACTAGCAGTGCTCTGTAGATTTGTGATGAAATATCCGAGGGAGTGATTAGAGTTAGCTCAGTAGCTATTCCACATGGCTGAGCACATGAAATAAAGCTACACCTGTGTTTCATGTAACACATATATTTATCTCTGCCCTTCTAGGAAAGAAAAAGAAAAAAAAAAACACACTAAAAATATTTACTTCTCTCCTGTCCAGTACTAGGCTAAAAATTGGTAGTTTTAGACCACCTCCGTAAAATACAAGCGAAGAGTCCTGTTAGTACAGGACTAAAGTTCTAAGTGATAATGCCTGGCTGCTACTGCTCACTTAGGGGTATCAAAGAATGTGTAATTCCAACCCAGACAAAAAAGTGAATTTCTGATAACTGTTTAATTGCAGTTGAAAACAAATACTCATTAAAAAAAAGTAAATGCTCTGCTATTTACTGGCTGTATAGTGTGGACATCTGACTCTTCTTCTCCTTTACTCTTACCCGTTGAAAGTACAACCTTCTTATCAGGAAATTATTTTAGTTGATGATTTTTTTGTTCTTGGTGCCTGCAGCATCGAGAGAGGTGCCTCTCTTCATCTCCCATTTAATGTAGGAAGAATGAATTATCTTTCTGTTTATAATCACAGTTGTTAAACCTTGTGATATTACTTCTCTTTGACAGGAGAAAGATTATGAAAAACGTGATCCAGACTCTAGAAAGCTGCCATTCGTTGTATGCTCTGAGGGTTGTAGCAAAAGCTGTCAAAGTAGCACTGTGTACTTTGCACTATATCTTCTACTCATACCATCTACACACTCTCCTTAAGAGACCCCAGAGTAGGCTGTGATCTGAGATTTGCAATTAAATGGAGGGGATAGGCAAGAACATATGGTTCTTGGAACTCATTAGTGTAGTCTAGGCAGGTGATGTGTAGGATCACACAATCATAGAATGGTAGAGGTTGGAAGGGACCTCTGGAGATTGTTGAATCCAACCTCCCTGACAGAGGAGGGTCACCCAGAGCAGCCCACACAGGAACAGATCCAGGCAGATTTTGAAAGTCTCCAGAGAAGGAGATTCTACAACCTCTCTGGGCAGCCTGTTCTGGTGCTCTGTCACCTTCACATTAAAGAAGTTTCTCCTCATGTTGAGGTGGAACTTTCTGTGTTCCAGTTTGTGATCATTGCTCTTCGTCCCATCACAGGGCACCACTGCAAAGAGCCTGGCCCCTTCTACTGGACACCCACCCTTCAGATATTTGTAACCATTAATAAGGTCTCCTCTCAGTCTCATCTTTTCCAGGCTAAAGAGCCCCAGGGCTCTCAGCCTTTCCTTATAAGAGAGATGTTCCAGTCCTGAAGCCCTCTGTTGGACTCTCCCTAGTATTTCCCTGTCCCTCTTGAACTGGGGAGCCCAGAAGTGGACACAGTACTCCAGATGTGGTCTTACTAGGGCAGAGTAGAGGGGGAGGAGAGCCTCCCTTGACCTGCTGAGCATGATCTTCTTTATGCACCCTGTCCACCGGGGACTACAAGGTCCTTCTCCATGGAGCTACTTTCCATCTGGTCAACCCCTAACCTGTACTGGGTACTCAGGATAGGTCCTGAAAATTTTGTCCTATGTGTTGGCAGTAGTGGAGTGCTTCAAGGGAGAAGGGGATACATCTTATGCCAAAGAGACAGCCTTCCAAGGAGTTGGATGGGTGCTATACTCCTGAATTACATATTGGCTGTCACTGAAATGGTGCCAAGAATTACCCTGTCTACACAGTAAAATGCCCATCTCATTAAGGGTGGATCTGTGGAGTCTGTTTGACACCCACTGTACACGGTCTTTCGTCAGGTCTAACATTAACTCTAGTCTGGTCCTTGGTTAGTAGGTGCATATTTCAGTTTACGTTCATCCAAAAGATACTTAGTTCATGCACTCCAAGACTGCTCTTTGATGTGAGCCAAAGCATGTAAAGGGGGAATGGTTGGGAGCATCATTTTAAAAGCAGACTTCTGGTTCAAAATTAAACTGCTAATGTAGATGCACTCAGTAGAAAGATAAAGTGCATGGACCATGGTCTTGCTGTCCTAAAAGCTTCTTTTGAACTTATCTTTCCTTTGCAGTGCAAACATACCAGAAAAGCTAGTCTCACAACTAACACATTTAGTCGGGCAATAAAAGTCCTTACTCTTTCCTTTTGGGGATTGTTTAGATGTTAGTCTTGTCCCAAAGAAGAACTTTTCAACATAAAGTCAAGAAACTTTTTTCCTGGAGAACCGGTAACCCGGTTAAAACTCAGTGACTGTATGGAGAATCTCCAGTGTGACTTGCTGGTGGCTTGTACATTTTAAGTCTAGAAAGAGCCAGCTTTATATCCTCTGTAACAAGGGCCATGGATTTCACAGAAGGATTCTTGCATGAAGTCTTAACTACTGTTCATTCTACAAAAGTTCTTTTCTTGTTTTCAGGACTCCCAGTGAAAGGGAAGATACTATTCTCAAAGGGACTCTGCACTTGTGATTAACTACACTCGATACAGAAATAACATCTTGCCTGCTATGTGCAAAGTTTCTCTTGAAAAGACTCGATTCTTCTCCAAAATATATGTAGGACAGATAGTAGGAAAGTTACTTCAAGGAATCTCTCTCCACCTGGTGGATGGTGGAGAGTCCAAGCTGTTGCTGCACTGCAAATGAGTTCAGAAGCAGAAATGTCTAGAAATTTTCTCTTTCTTCAGTGTGAAGGACCAAGTTCCTCATGGAAATTTACAGGTAGCCTCAGTGTGAGACCCTTATTCACCATCTGTGGGTTGCAAGAGGACTACTCTGAATAGTTTCAAAAGGCACAGTAGTGGGTACTGAGAAAGCAGCCTTACTGGGAAGTGTAGGTCCAGTTTACAACCATCACATCTGCCAGCAGTTGCTGGAAAATCAAGTTAAATGAACATACACTGCCAGTAGAGACAGAAGACTGTACTTTTCCTGAAATACCTGTATCAGGAAATCCACAGAGCCTTCAGATAAACGTTTAATAGCAAACAACATTGAATTCACCCTTCCAGCTATGGATCAAGTTGGCTGTCCCTGGGCAACTGTGAATAAGCTTCCTGAGCAAAGAAGCTTTTCATGACTTTGTGCAGAGGTCCCGAGGATGTGCCTTTCTTGTTTGACTTACAGCTCTTCCAAGTCTACAAAGCCTGAGTCAGCTTGATTTGAATGCTTAAAGTCTAGCAATCTGGGTACACAAATGAGCACATGGTCGAAAAATGTTTGAACTGAATCTGTGTTTTAGGGAGTTCTCCGGAATGTTTAGTTGCTGCCTTTAGCTGTCTTCCCCCTCATCTCCTAGTTGCAAATGTTGTGTTCAGTGGTATGTTTTGCAGGTTTTGTTTCACGCTTGCAGTATCTCATATTTATGTTATATATATCTGCACCAACAATTTAGTGGTATAGGAAAAATATTCAGAAGTATAGTATAAATATTTGCCTCTAGTTAGATTTCCTAGAAATTATTTTGGTTCAATATGTTGCACACCGATAGCTAGACACAGAAAAAGGGTGACTTGCAATGTTGCTGCTTTTCTGATCAACTAACCATTGTTTCAGCTTGAGCTTATTGACAGTCTGCTTTCTTACACCACTATTGCTGGAGAGGGAAGAAGGTTTTACCTCAGATTTATTACTTTGGGTCTAAACTGTAACTCTCTAGATCACTAAAGTTTCACCCTGAAAAGAGACAGTCTAGGGTCCTGCTAAGTGAGTTTCATGGCAGGGATGCCATAAAAAATATAAATTAATAAACCAGAACCTACTATGAATTTGGTGTGAAACCTTTTTTGTTATCCTTTTGATTTCTTTATATATATAGGAATACTTTTTTCCTTTCTTTGGACTGTTATCTTTATGGTTGTGTATTTACCAGACACATAGATGGATTTTTTTATGTAACTGCCAAGAATTGCAATTATATAGGCATCTGCATTGGAGACTTCCTCCGTGGAGCTGCATTTTTAGTAGCAGCTGATCTGAGCAGATGGAAATTAGAAGCAAGAGGGATACGCTGAAAATCTCACCATGGAAGAACTCTAAAAAAGATGTAACCTGCCTTTTGGACTGTAAAATTGTCCTGGGATGGCAGGTGGCAGTCCTTTCTCAGTTTCCTAGTTGACCCAATTTGACTGACAATGCTGTAAGATTGAGTAGATATCCTTCATGAGTGTGCAATGTTATAAACATTTTGGAGATGGGAGGTAGTGTAGAAGAAGAAAACACTCTGGCTACAGCAAAAGCTTTTGTGCTTCTCCTAGCTCTAAGGTGCTGGAGATAGTATGACAGTATTTCCATCACTCAAAGAGTGCTTGTATGTGGTTACACTGCTTTTGGGTGCGTGTAGATATTATTACACGTCCTAAAAGTCAAAGAGATATTTCTTTTTAGTTAGTGCCGCTTTAACAGCATCTCTGATGTGGTTACTGTTGTCCTCCAATCCTGTATATAAATAGGAGAAAATCCAACTGGTGCTTTTACAGCGAGTGTGCTGTCACTGTGTCACTATGTTAAATCATTCAGAATGTTGAAGAATTCGCAAAGTACTGCAAGTTCTATTTGTATGGTGCATGAAGCTTACATTATGCAAATAAAGCGATAGTTTTCAAATCACTAATCACTGAGTTTGTCCAGATGTGCTCAGTGTAAAATATGTTAACTAATCTTATTCTCTGAGGAACACTGTGAGATGCTCTTCAAAAGTAATTTGTAGGTGGAAGAGAAAGAAGCTGGTACTCACATGCGCACGGAAGCAGCATAGTGTTTTTTCCTTTTTGTTGTTGTGAAAGATGAGAAGAGTGTCACTGTCGGTGATAATTCAGCTGTGTAGCTCTTTGAAGGAGCTGGGAAGAAGTGTAAAGTCAGTTTGTAATATTTGCATACCGAAAAGAGGCATAGATAAAAGCCTCAGCCTCTTTGGAGAACTTTAGAAAGGCATGAGCCTAAACAATTCCATTTTAAAACCAGATTTCAAAAAGAAAAAAATATCTTGTGCTTCCAATTGTGCTCTTACTTGATGGTAATAGTTTGGTTTGTCAGTAATGTCTGAAAAAGTAGATGAGTTTTTGCGTGGAGCCCATAAATTTTACTATGTATGATTTAGTTATTTTTATATTTTCTTTCCCTTGCATCTTCCCTTATTTCAGATCTTGGATACCACAGAAATAATGTCAGAACTCCATTACCAGTAATGTCCCCCTAGATCTGTGTGAAGAAGGATCATTCAGATTTAATAGGAGAGAATATATAAGTGAATTTAATATTAAGACTTTTCCACCACTATGATTTTTCACATTTCCACATATAAGGTCAGGTTATTCATTCACCTCTGTTGATGTCTGTGGCTTAAATATTTATTCTTTACCACCCATGTTTCTTGACTACTGGAGTGAAAATGCTATCGTCAGTCACATTTACTTGTGAGATTATTTATACTAGAGATTTTTGAAAGCCAGTTTTCTTGTGTTCGTTTAAGTTTATAATATGACAAGTGTCTATCTAAATGGACAGGGTGCTTCAAAGGACTACTTAAACAAAAACAATATATAAAGAAAAAACTGCAAAGCCACATTACATCAGCTCTGTTTTCTTCAAAAGACATTTGGAGTTTAACTCACACAAAGTGTCCCGTAAGGCTGACAAAGATGTGGGTGACTCGGAGCATGTCAATGAGATATCTAAAACTTTAATCTAGACTTCACCTACTTGATTATTACCTATGTCCTTACTTCTCAGTGGTTCCCATTTACTAACACCTGCAAGGACTTTACACAGAAATCTGTGCCATTGCAGCTGGTCTAGGGGTTGGTACGAATCAAAATTCCATGATCAGAAATTATATGCCTAATTTCAGTCTGAACAAATCTGTAACGTTAGTGCTATTAGTGTTCTCCATGCCTGTGTAATGGGGAAATGAATTCTCTTTTTTATTCCTAAATCAAAATAATCTCTGCTCATACACCATCAGAGCTACGTAAGTGTCTCTGTGGGAACATTCCTAATGCTAAAAGCTGCTGAATGCTAGTCAGATGTTCCAGTTTTCTGGACATTAGTTGTTCTTCATTCATATTGTCTTATAATCTGTTAAAATGCAAATTAAAATCTTCCAGATATGAAAAGATAAATTTGTTGGATTTTTGTTTGTTTGTTTTTTGGGGTTTTTTTGTTTGGTTGGGGGGGGGGGACACACACGTGGGTTTTGTGTGGGTTTTTGTTTGTTTGTTTGTTCTTGTTGTTGTTTTGGGGTTTTTTTTGGAAGAACATTGTTAATGAGAGTATGAGTCTTTATCATAAATGCTTATGAAAAATTCTCCAGGAAACTCATTAAGTTATGCAGTTTTCAAAGGGAGGCATCATGGATTTCAATAGTCTGGAAGCTTAACTTAGTGTATGGCTGCTTTCTGCTCTGAGAACCTCTTATTCGTCTGTGACTTGCACTGCCAGGCAATTGCTCTTTTACTCCACTGATGGTAATCATGGCTAGTAAAAGATTAGAAGGCTGCCTAATCTTCACACTGCTGTCAGTTGCAGTCAACAGGAAAAGTCCTGAACAGTGATGCACAGTTTGTGAGCTGAATAGGGAACCATGTGCACTTTTCAGTGATGAGTAAACGGGTGGTAAGCAGAGGAAAAAGGTGCTCCACTCTGAGTGATATTAAACCATGAACTGATGAAGAGTGCAGCTGTTCTGAGGTGTTGTTCCCCGTGACTGGTGGTGACATTGCTGAGGATCTCCATGCAGGAGTTGTGTTTGCTATCAGGCAGCTGCATATGTGGCAGGGGCTGTGCAGGGGCAACTGGGAGCATGCAGAGGGCAGAGGCAGCTATGACAGTGACACAGAGGTGGCTTCTACTCTCACTTGATTTGAAGCTAGGTCACTGATTCAATGGACCCTGTCAATGAGACTCAGGGTCAGAAACCACACTGAGTTCAGGGGGTTTATTACACCATTTTCATTTGACTGAATGCGCCGTTGGTCTCCCACCTTGCTCCTGAGCCCTGCACTGTGGTGCTTTGCCTGCATAGCTGGCTGATTTCCATGTGTCAATCCTCATGTGTGCACTTCTGTGGTGACTAAGGACGACTGCTGGCTCGCCTACCTCACTGCACAGCTCTGGCTGTGTCCTTTGGCAGGGCTACCACAATGGTGGGCAGGTGCCTAGCTGGCCTTGTTGCTGAAAGGGACAACGGAGAATCCAGAGTAGGAGTAGGAGATGGCTTTGTTGTCACTGTAGTCTAGGCTCTTGGCTAGTTGTCCATGAGTTTACAAAGCCCAAATATTTCCAACTGATTTACTACCATCCAATGGTAGTAAACCATTTGCTAGCAACCTCTAGCTCTATAAACTTTTATTGAGCCTGGAACCATGCAGAACTTGCAATGTATTTGTCCACCTGCTACCAATAGTTGATATCTTCTTGCAGAAAGAGAGCAAAGGTTGATGATGATCTTACTGTGGTATTCTCATACTAATCCCTTCAGAAGACACTGTGAAGATTAGATTTAAACCAACGGTAGAATTCAAAGTGTATTTCTTGGTCAGAAGTAGTGCCAGTGGTGCCAAGCAAATGGTAGTATGTACACAGCAGAACGTCTTCTGTAGAGGGTAACAAAAAGCAGGAGGTTAAAATTAAATTATCAAATGTCCATTACAATTCCCTTGTTAGACAGAGCTTCTACTGTTTCATTGTACTGCTTCTACTGTTTCATTGTACTGCATGGCAGTGTTTTATCTTTAATTCTTTATTGTGCAGAGTATCTTTTGGAGTGAGTTCAGGCACTTTCTGTCTACCTACCCTGTAAGAATTGGTATTTACTGATGTGCATGACCTTGTCAGAATTTATGGTGCTGGTACAGGCAGCTGGGCTGTGGCCATAATTCCTTCCAGAGAAGGCAGATGAGTTCAGATGTTTGGGGTGACAGATAGGGCCATGGTGACTTTTTCTGCAGGAATGAAGACTGGCACCAGCCTCTCCTTTACTCACTGCAGTCACTTTTGTTTTAGGTTAAAGATGATGTAATTCAGAGCTGCATATTGTCAGTGTTTTATGCCCTGAATTACTGCTATACTTAAGTGACAGTATCTCAACCCTTTGCAAACACGTTCATCTTATTCTTCTCTTGGACATCTGCCATTGTTAAGCTAATTACCAAAGGTTTCCTCCTGAGGATTAGAGCTTGCTGGAAACCTTACAATAATTTTTTTTTTTTTCTCTGAAATATGTAGGTTTGTCAGAAAGCAAGATGTTCTGTAGAAAGGTTCTTTTTTGTACTGGTGAGTTTCCTCCAAAGCATGAGGAGTGGTCCAATGAAACCTACCAAGTGAGTCTGCCAAGCTGTGGGATCACAAGAACTTTGACAGTGTGGTTCTCTGGAAATCTCTCATAATACATACACGGTGTCTGGGTCGAGCATTGTACAAGCTTGTGAGCTCTTTGCTTCAGAGGGACCCTGTCAGCAAATTGCTGTATGACTGAGAATTCCAGCATTTCTGCGCTCCCTGTTGATCTAAGAAAATATGGGAAGAGCTGTTCTTGAAACATAGAAATGTCTGGGTTGGAAGGCACCTCTAGAGGTCATCCAGTCCAACCCCCATTGGACCATTTTCTATTTATGTGGCATAGAGTTTGAAAGTCCTAAAAGCCTTCTTCTGCCCTTTCTTTTGCTATGGATTCTTAGATCTTCAAAAGATGAAGTAGCCAATTAATTAGTTTAAGTTTTATAAAAATTGAAAGAAAATAATTCTTAAAAATGATAATGATTTTTCTTAGTTGTATTTCTGCAGGAAACCTGTTTCAGACCAAAAATAAAAGATTTAAAAGCCAAAATAAAAGCTGCCTCTATGGGATGAACATGCCAAGATTTGACCAGTTGTACAAAGGTCGCTGGTTTTTATACTTTCCCAAAGAACACATCTCTGTGGATTTTGGAATCCGGTTCAGACCTGGGTTCACCGTTACTCTACTTCTGAAGTAATACAAAAGGGGATGTAGCCTGTACCCCTTCTACATCTGTTTCATGGCAAGTCATTTGCCTAGATGCTGTAGTGAACTGAAACCTGACAACGATGATGAAGAAACAAAAGCACATGGTGGAGTCTGGGAAGAACCAAAGCTTTCTGTGATAGTATCACGTTGCCTTCACTCCATATGCAGCCCATTTCCAGTCTTAAACACATTAGCTATCCCATCCCATCTCAACCCAGCAAAGCAGTTAAGTGTATGCTTAAGTTAAATTGTTGTCAGTCTGATTTAAGCAGCACTTAAGCAAAGCACATTTTTAAAGGCTTATATGACTGCGGAGGGATTGAAACATGTGCTTAATGTTCAACGCATACTGATATGTTTTGCTGGATGGGAGCTTTGAAAATGGAAAGGGAGTAAAGCTGTTTTTTCTTCATTGTTCGAGTGCTTATTCCTGCAGATATGCTGATGGCTCTTAGAATGGGATGAGTTTAGTTCAGACCAAGTTCAATAGGATTTCTCTCATATATTGACTTTTTCAAGTTCATAAACATTTAAAGGAAGTGAATTCCATTGATGTGGTGAATTCTGGGGGGAGTAGTAAAGCACAGTCAGTGTAGTTGGAAGAACAGGAAAAAAACCAATTAATTTGTTTTTTAAGTATGTATGATTTTTAAGCTGGTTTTCTCTTGGATAGTGAGCAAGGTCTGAGAATAACATAAAAAGGGATAACTTAGAAAATGCACTTGTACCTTCAGTGGTAATGAAGAGTATAGTTTTCATCAAGAAAGTATAAACCAAGGAGTTTTCAATCCTGTTTTGACTGGAAAAGTTCAATGATATCTGCATTAGACATTTTCATATGTTTCTGTAATATATCTTGTTTATTCTTTCACAGCTGTGCAGGAAAAAAATTGCTTACCACACTATATTAATCACTTTAAACCATTCCCTGATAAAAAAATATGAAACTTTATTCAACCATTGCTACCTAAAAAGTTACATTTTAAGTTGTTTTTTTTTTTTCTCAAAGGCTCTATCTTCCTCCCTTGTGGTCCTCCTAGAGTTTCTTGGTTTTTATTAAGGCCTTATGTCAGCATTCCAGTTAAGCCTAGTAAATAGGATAATCAAAACTAATTACCAATCCTTGCCTTTATAACAATGTATTTCTTGTGAAGTCTAGAAAGATAAAATACTACTGAATAGTATCAGCTGCAGAGGAGAGTGGGAGTCTGACAGGTTTAGACTAACTTGGGGGGAGCAGTTGGCACAGCGAGCGGTAAAGAGTTCATCCAGAAGTAGGGTTGGGCCAGGAGAAATGTCATGAAATTCAGTGTGGAGAAGTGAAAAGTGAGAGGAACATTACCATTCACCAGTGCTGCCTGGGAATCAACATTTGTGCAAAGGACCTGGATGGGTGTCGGTGCCAGGTTAAAAATGAATCAACAGGGAGTTTTTATCATGACTAAAATAAGCCTCACCTCATTAATCATTTGAAAAAAAAAAAAATAATTATGTACACTCATCTATTTATAGACATCTTTTCTTAAGTACCTGACTGAGTTCTGCACAACACGAGCTATGTGAAATTAGCACTATCATTCAGGATCACATGGAGTATTAACTAGGAGTTAATTTAACCAGAGAAGGTTGATTAGTTTGATAAATCACACAAACTAATACAGCATTGTCATGCATTGGAGCTATTTGGTTTCAGTATGCACTCTATATGCAGTTTCAGATCTACTCAACATTTTCATCAATGGCCTAGAAGAAATATTAAACCAAAACTAATTTGCAAGATCGCACAAAGATTATTACGGTGGCAAATGAACAGAGAGGATGGGTCATGTAGTCCTCCTGACCAGCCAAGGTCCTTTCAAACATTAGACTTCTTGATATACTTTAAAGCAAATTTAAGTACCTAAAAATATGATATTCAGTCCACATCTTAAAAAACTGGGGTTTTGTCTAAGTATTAGTGACTCTGAAAACGAGAAAAGCTTAATAATAGGTAAAGAAAAAATGTGAACCCTAAATGTGATACTGGGGAAACGTAAGTAAGATATAAAACGGAGAAAGGAGTATAAGGTGATTTGATTCAGTATGAGACATCATGAAGTTACTAGCAAATTACTTTAAAAAATGTAAAGGTCTAAAATTTTTAAAGAGAAAGTAAAAACTACAATGAAATTGTGGAATTTACTAATGAATTGGAGAATACTTCAGCGAGATACTTAAAGGACTCCATTGTTTAATTATAGTTGTTAAGTATCAAAGTGAAGACAAATAAATACAATAAAAAAGTGCTGTTTGTAAGTAATATCTCCACTAAGGAATTGCCCTGTTGACATGAAAAATTTTACCTCCCCTTCAAAGTTTGTTCTTTCAGTGCTGTGAATATAATAGAGAAAG
The DNA here is from genome assembly GCA_033439905.1 of Ceryle rudis. Taxonomy (NCBI): domain Eukaryota; kingdom Metazoa; phylum Chordata; class Aves; order Coraciiformes; family Cerylidae; genus Ceryle; species Ceryle rudis. The sequence continues at coordinate 65,157 of JAAGNO010029259.1, forward strand.
TACTTTTCAGTGTTCAGCTCTGCTAGATTGCTCTCTCTAGCCTTTATCCAATCGGGAAAGTGTTCTTTAATTTAAGGGAGAAAATAATGGAACCGATATCTAGAAACTGGAGCCAGACAAATTACACCCCCCCACCCCCCCATTTTTAATGGCCAGATGGACAGTTTCAATGGAAAAAGCAGAAAAATAAATGTTCAAGGAACATCATAGAATCCCATTTCTAATTTCTCCCGTTCAAAACTGGGTGTATATCAGAAACTGTGCTTTAGTCGAAGGCATCCTGTTCTTTATCAAGCACCAGTAACTGAGCCACTGAAGGGTAACTTGGTGAAGACAAATTATTTGTTGTGGCCAGAGGTTCAGAATAAATTATTGTATAGTCATAGCCAACACTGAACTGCATGAAGCTATTATTTCAGCTACCATTTTCTGCCTACTTGTATCCCACCACATCTCTGCAACTGAGTTAATTTTCAATGTTCTACTCATCAAACAGCAAAGCAGTGTTCCTCAAGCACTCCTATACATAGTATAAATCCTCCTAGCTATGTTTTTAAGACCAGGACTCCTAATTTCCAGGGAACAAAAGACATCAACATTTGCGTACAGTGTTCACCATCTAACAATGACCCATACAAAATCCATTTTTTTTTAATTAAAACGCTGAAAAGTAACTTCCCCATACTTATCATATCCTTTCCGTAATGGTGAGAATGAGCAATGAGGAAACACCTGTAAATAGTCTCAATAAAAAATCCATACTGTGCTGTATTTCATGCCCATGCTGTAAGTACCTTCACCAGTTCCCAGTTTATAGCCCCAGCCTGTATAGTGTCCTGATCTAATGAAGCACATGAAGTAACTGTGGCAAAGAAAAATCTGTCTTGGAGTTGTATACCTTTTTATGTCATCTTCTTTTTTTTTTTTTTCTACAAGTGTATGGGCTAACATTTCCTGGGGGGATGGATGGCCCTGGGCAAGTCCATGATGTGTTCAGTACCAAAATGGCTCAAACTTATGCTAGAGAGAAACCTTGCCAAGAGTTTGTGATCTCACCTTTGTTTATCCTTCAGCTTTTTAAAGCAGGGAATAGTCCACACTTGTGACACCCTCACATCAATCTGACTGATTGATTGTCTGATGCCAGACAACAGGTTATTAGAAAAAGATGCTTATTATATCCATGTAATAATTAAAAGTTCCATTGACCTGTAAGAAATAGTTGTAAATGACATATAGAAAAGTGGTGTTGGAAAGAAAGGTTTTATATTTTCGGTTCAAAGAGGAGGTACAAATGAGAATTCAGAAAGCCTAATCTCAAGCTCCTGTGTGGTATCTGGGCATATATACTGGACTCACAGCTGACAGAGCTTCAAACTGGAATTGCAGTTTTACTCTGAGACTGGTATATGAGGAAATTACTTCAGTACTTCCTTTAGTAATACCCAGAGAGGTTGTGGAGTCTCCTTTTCTGGAGACTTTCAAGACCTGTCTGGATGTGTTTCTGAGTGATCTGCCCTAGTTTTGGTCCTGCTTGGGCAGGGGGGTTGGACTCGATAATCTTTGGAGGTCCCTTCCAACCCCTAACATTCTGTGATTCTGTGATAAAGAAATCTCTCAACAATAGATTTCCCTGAACCTAGTCTGTGCACCAGATGTTTGGAATGGAAAGCATTTTGATTAGTTTTGTTCAGAAATATTGGGATTTCAGAGGATCTTGGACCATAAAAGTATCTTAATTAAGTGATGGAAACCTTTTTCATTTAGTCACTGTTTAAGAATATGTAAAACATATACTATATGGTACTAATGCATTTTTCAATTTGAAATCTCATCCTTGGAGACCTTCTGAGTTTGCTGTTCCACACCTGAACCTACATTTCTTCCGTGGGTAAAAATAAGTCCTGGATAGTGTTTAGGCAAGGGAGATAAATCACTTAGTTTATAACAGCTAAGGTACAGTATCATTTTGTTAATTAAATATGCATGTTATGAGTTTTGTTTTTTTTTTTTTTACCTTACTGCTTCTATAATGATATCTCTAAGTCATCAGTGTTCTTTATAAGCTCTCTTCCGTACAGCTGGAGTTCTTCATTCTCCTTTCAGTTTAGTTTCCCTGAACTGTGATTTTCTGTGTAGAAAAGCACAGATATCAATGGATGTGTGTGATCATATTCCTGCAGTCACAGCAAAACATTAGATTTTCATTTCTTTATGACCTTGTGGAAAGATAAAAACTTGAGTTCTGGAGTAAAATATGTTCATTATAACAAATTCTGTTTTAGTAAATACATAATACAAAGTCTAGCAATGTGAAACGGAATCTGAGAAGCAATTTGGCCATCTTTGTTTATTTACTCCCACTGAAGCCTAAGAGTGCTCCTTGGCTTAGGGTCAGGGAGGCCCCTTAGACCTGTCACAGCTGCTTTCTGTTAACCCCCCTCCCTCCCCAAGGGGGAAGAGAAAGGGAATGAGGGAGAGAGACTCAGCCAGTAGACAAGGGAACTGGGACAGCTTGAATGATAATAATAA
>JAAGNO010029260.1:0-15786 GCA_033439905.1 Ceryle rudis
ATTTTATTTGCCCAGAAGGTCCAGTAGAGGAATCAGTCCTGTCTTTGAAGACAAATGAAAATTACGAAGAGTATGATAAATTCAAGCCAGTATCACTTCAAAACTAGAAAATGTAAGTTGCAAAACCACACTTTTAGGAGGAAAGTTTCTGTTTATTAGGCATTAACAGCATTTATAGTCTATCCACAACAGCAAAGTGCTGCAAAGTTTAAAATAAACTATTAAAGACTACCCAAACAAAGGTTTATAGATTAAATTTGGGAAAGTAAGCTTACAAATAAATGCCATACTTTTCCTTATCTAAAAGAAACATGTATAACTGTATTGACTAAAAATGCAAGTTGGTTTCTAAATTATCCTTTCTCATATCTCTTCAGAGGAAAGAATACTATGCAGCAGTAATGACTGTCAAATGGTGCTTTGTGATTAGAAGCCAGTGCCTGGACTGCTGGTGTCACAGTCCTGACCACAAGCAATGGGCATGCTGAGGTGGGTGGAAATGGCTTTTTGTACAGCATCACTTCTACCTGAGGCAGTCACTGTGGGGACTACAGGATTAAATAGCTTCAGAGGCTGCTCCTAGTTAAAACACCTCTAACATCCTGGAGGGTTGAAAAAAAGTGCTTTTGAGAAGATTCATACCCAGAATGCCAATGATAGGGAGCAAACAGAGAAAATGCTTTAAAATCCTCAGAAGACATGTTAATAGCTGAACTGGCAAGTAGACTTTACTGGTACGTTTAAGAGCTTGAGCAGAAACGTTATACTGTGCTGACAGCACAGCACAACACTGCTCAGCACAAGGCAGCGCTGGAGGCAGGCTTTTACCTCCACAGGAGTCTCAGATAGCTGGTAAGCAGAGGTCTCATCCACTGCTGCTTTAGGCACCCTCACTCCTCCTGGCAAAGGCTACACTACCATTGAAGCACCCTTCACCTATGCCCTGCTTCCCTCTCTCTCTTGCCTGCCTGATGCCTCTGATAGGTTGTCACTACCCCTGCTGCTAGGGATGTCCAGAGAGACCACCTCTTGGGTCACAGCAGTGACCATGGCCATATGAGCTATCCAATTCGGAGTTCACCCACCCTGCACAATACGGAGTTGGGGCAGAAAAGGATCTAGCCCAGTAATTCTCCTATCCAGTAGAAAACTCTGCTGTAGAGCAGTCATAGTCAAAGGTCTGGGGCCACAGAGTAGTTTTGCTTAATTCTGTCAGCACCATACGCTCATGGACAGAGACTAAGCAGCTTGCTCTTATGACTGCATAGCTGCCACTACAGCCTCTTCTTTAGCAGTGGCACCAAGGAGGAGAGAACAGGCCACACAGTCCCAGTGGGTTGGTGAGGATGCCTGCATCCTCCTCTGAGTCAGCTTATAGGGTAGGTTCTTGCCTCCTCTGCAATATTTTCTGGACTTGACACAGAGTCCTCTCGCAGGCACCCTTTTGCTCAAGCACCCTTTTGCTCAAGCTCTGGCTTGTGAGTTACAATTTCTCTCCACCTGCTTCCAGTCAGCTCTTGGCATATTGTCCCTGCATTAAAATCAGACCTTTCCCCACCCATGCTAGTCTCTTCTCTTGCATTCCTGCATGGATCTCCAAGTCTTTAGCTTGGTTCCTCCCTACAAGTCTTTAATTTCTTGCTTTGTTATTCCTGTTCCTCTGACCTGTGAGAAGACACTTTTCTTTTGCCAGTTCTCTGGAAAAAAAATGGTTTTCCCTTTCAGTTTTCCTGCTTACTGTTCCCAGGTGCTTCCATTTGAATAGACAACAGCTAAATGACTAACAGTATAGCTGATACAAGAGAAATTTGACAGAGTACGGAAAGTTCAAGGTGGATTCATTGTACACAGAATCAATGTTTTCCATGACAACTTCAGAAAATTCAGCAGAATATGGAATTTGTTCAGATATCAAACATTGGAGGTGTAAGCAGGTTCACCAGAGTCACAAAAACTTTAGTATTTAGTGGCACAACAGACTCAAACTGCCTTGATTGTTCAGACGAAAATCCTTGCCTGTGATGTGACCAAGGCTCAGCAATTACCATTCATTCTTAGGAGTGCTGCCAAAAATTCTCTTCGGCCACTCAGCAAAGAAACCCTGAATACTACTGTGCACATTAACAAATTCTCAGTGGAGATAATCTGAAGCTGTTAGATTTTTTTTTTAGTCCTTATCCAAAATTCATCATCTGCTGCTAACCACTTTTTAAATGTTTTTATCATAATGCTTTGTGCTTTTGTGGAAAGAGATTTGTCAGTCATCCTTGAAAGCTAACTATTTTAAGGTCATATGCTGTTTACAGAGAAAGAGGGAAACATATACATATATTTATGTTACAGAGATGTTAGAAGATATGATCAGAAGCTATTGTTTATAGCTCACAGACTATAAACTCACAGAATGTTTATACATACGAAGTAAATATTCTCCAGATTTCAATATTAGCTATATATGTTTATATGCATTTGTGTGTACAAATAAAAGCATCAGCTTAACATAAAGACTAAGTCTGCAGTATTACGGTCTGAACTTGTAGTGAAGAGTATATAAATTTACTTATATACTTCTTGTTGCTTGGAATTTTTTGAGAGCTCCTCAGGGCACACAATCCTTCCCGGAGCTACGTGAACACCAGAAGAGTGTGCATTTAAGCTACAACATTGCTTTCCAGGATAAAGATTGTGTTTCTTGCTTTGTTTCGTTTGTTCAGTGACTGTATCCTAGCCGATGACGTGATTCTTATTGCCATAGCAATACAAATCTCAGTGATAATACTTATGGATTAACTTGTTCCCCTAGGAATGTTTGCTGACCTCTCAGCCATTTCCATTTTCTGTAATTTTTATCCAGGTAGGTACAAGACAACAAAAGTCCCCCTGCTCCTTACCTGAGAGTAGGAGCTGTGATTATCCTTTGCACAAGGTGGCAGCAAAAGAAAGCTCTTTAAACTCATTCATCTCTCCCCTGTGCATCTCCTATTAAGGAGAGTAACGGCCTCAACTTAACTGTGTTTTAAAAACCACCTCCTATTGCTAGTGATTAATAGATATGTGAATGACACACAGGGTTGCAGATACTTTTTACTCTGGAACACTGCCACATTTCTCTCTCTCCAGTCTCCAGGGGAAAGGCTAGAAAACTGCACCCAAAGGAAAACCGTGAAACAAATCCTCCTCAAATCACATATTTTCTGTTTTAAAAAAGAATTTTTTAAAAAATTATTTATCTTCAATAAAAGCACAACTGATTTGGGGGAAAGGACCGTGTCCAAGACAAAAAAAAAAAAAATTAAAAAAAATGTGTAAGCTCAATGCTTAATTAAAACCCCTTCATGTTAGCTGACAAATTCCATGTATGTACCAGTGGTACACCCTGTGTCACCGTAATAATTTTGTATTTCTATAAGTAATCTGAAGAATCTGGCTTTTGAAATCCTAGCTAGCAGTTACCTAGATGAAAAGGAAAGAAAAGTGTGGCGTGAACACCAGTAGTTCTGCTTACCCTATTCATTATTTGGTGTTTGGATATTTTTAGAGGTGGTTTTGTTTGCTTGCTGTTTTGGAGCATATATTGAATGGAATGGTTTTCTGCGAGTGTTAGAGCTGGCCAAGCTACTTTAAGTCTCAAAATATTCCTAAGACATTTTTCCCATATGGCAGAAAACCTTACGTGAATATTTTAACATTCTTTATAGGCTTCAACTCTGTTAAAGTCAACAGAAGTAGTTCACTGACTGTAATAAGCTTTTGATACAGCCAGTATTTGAACTATGAGCAGAACTGACTACAGTACCCTACCTAGTCTACTATTACTGAAAAAGGCAAAGTAAATGGCCTGTTCATTCCCCCTCCTGTATGCCAAGTATGTTTAAAATGTAAACCCAGACTGCTGCTTATTTTAAAAAAAGCAGGGAGTACTCACCTTGAAAGTACAATATAGTAAGTGTGATCTTTATTCAGAGACATGGTAAAAGAACAGCCAGTCCACTTTGGGTATGAACATTCTCCACAACCTTAAAGCTTATTTTGATGGCTATAAACTTATTCCAAAAGCACTGTGTTTAATAAAAATTAATTTCAGAACTTGAAGAATATTTTATTATGGAATACAAAAATACTATCTATGTAAAAACAATAAGTTAATTTATTTACAGTACTTTACACTATTCTGCTCTAGGGCTTCCTTTGTATTGGATTTATTTCCATTATTTTACACACCTTTATAATTTTGCACAAAGCATTTCCAAAAGCATGTCATCCATGTTCACTGCGCCAATGATGGGCCTAAAGAATAGTTCGGCAATCACATTAGCATTAATAGATCTTAACAGGGAGAGAACAACATTCAGCTTGGCAAATCTGGCTTCATCACCTCTGTGAATGAGTCTGACATGCTCATTTAGAGCTTGCTGTGCTTCCCTCTGCAGTCCTTCAATATACTGTGTACACTGCAGTCCAGGTAGATCTGGAAAGAAAAACAAAATATTTTGTTACATAGATTTTGTCTGTAAAACAACATAGTAGTTTTTCTGCCAGAACAAACAGCTTACAGATTGTATTTATCACTCAATTAAACAAATAAAATTGCTAGAGGACTTCCTCTACAGGGAATCAACATGCCAAATTTTATAGGGCAGTTCAAAATCTTATGTTGGTGTTCTGGACATTCAATACTCTTCTTCACTACACAAACTTTAAATACAATGTTTGCCAAAATTCACTTAAGTGTTACATAAATTAGCTGACAAAATAAAACTTTTGATTGAAGAACACTCTCTGAAACACCTTTAGAGTGACGAAATCTGTAAGGAGTGAGGAAGACAATAAAAAGAACTCATTAACTTGGTCACTTCTACAGAATGTTTAAGTTACTATTCACATTACAAGACATCTTTTGACAACTGTTTTGGAATAGCTCCAGATTACAAGTGGCAAGAAGCATTAATGCCAGAGTATGACAAAGTTTTCTGGTGAACCATAGAAGGATGGAGAGTAAAGAATTTCTCCTTTTCGGTCTGAACAGTTTGTCAGTGGGAGCACAGGAAGGGCCATGTCCCACTTTCAGATGGTAGTGGCATTTTTAGGAAGTGCTGTGTCCAACCTTCCAGCTACTTTTTCAGGTAAGTCGCCCACATGATCATCTGCCACTTGGTAGAGTTGCATCTGTGGAATTCTCCACAAAGACAGATGATAGCTCAGGAAAAAAGAAAAAAAAAAGAAAAAAAAAAAAGAAAAAAAATCAACATCACAAATGCTACACACAGAACCGAAGCAGCTCTTTGTTCATGGAAGCCCAGAGCCTCCTCTTGCTCTCTTCCCATTCGGTGCAAACCTCATCGGGAGAACACGCTTAGACCCGCCGCCCTTGGGCAGCCGGTGACCGGCGGCGAGGAGGGTTCCCTGCTCCAACAGCCCTCCTATGAGGAGACGCCGACAGGCCCCGCTCGGAAATGAACAGGGAACCGCTGCTGGCTCCTAACTGTCCCTCAGCAACTGCCTCTGCTTTGTGACTCCGTGGAAGGCGCCAGCCCCCGGGAACCCCGACCGAGCCGCAGCCGGACCCCCTCTAGCCGGTAACGACAGGCGAGGAGCGGCCGTTAACTGCTGCCTCCCGCGTGGCCGTGAGGAAGGGACAGTGGGTGAAAGTTTCCTCCGCGACTCCCTCCTGCACCACCTCTTTCCGCCTGAGGAAAAGGCCCAGGTTCGTCCCGCTTCGCTGGGGATACAGGCGGTCTCTCCCGGTTAGCCGGCTCCCTGCCCGCTCCCCTTGAGAGAGACCCCCCACCGCCCTGCTCCGGTCACTCACCCGGGTTGAAAAGCACCGTCCCCTTGAGGTAAGCGTACTCTTTGGTGCTGATATCCAGGCTCCAGCATTTATCCAGGAAGCTCTTGATAGCCTGAATCTCGCCGGCCGAGGGCAGGTGAGGGCCGCCGCCAGGGCCGTGGTGCGGCCGACCCGGCGTCGGTCCCCGCGGTGGGAGCTGCTCGCCCTGTTGCCGGGTGGTGAGGATCCTCTGCAGCATGCTGGGCTCCAAGCTCTCCACCGTCTCGAAGTGCACTCGGTCCTGCGCCAACCCCAGCACTAGCAGGGGCGCCCAGCAGCTGCGGACCAGCAGGAGCTGCTCCTCCAAGGGCAGCTCCTGGAAGCAGGGCACGTTCTTGACAAAGCGCAGCGTCTTCACCAGCACGGCCGAGGCTGCCTTGCATGCCACCTGCGGGCTCCTCAGGGCCACCCGTCGCCGCGATCCGCACGGGCATCCGCGGGACGCTTGCCCCCGCCTCAGCCCCGGCGGCGACGCCACCCGCTCCTCGCTCCTGAGGATGCTGTAGAGGATGCTGCTGTGCCGCCTGCTGTCCGCGCAGCAGCCGCGGCAGCGATCCACGCACGCCATGGCACCCAGGGGTACGGCACCCAGCTGGCAGGCTTGGCGGGGCGGCGGGTTTGGCAGGGCGACAGCCGTCACTGCCGCCTCGGCCCGCCGAGAGAAGCGCACTGCTCGCCCTCTGCCCGACTCGGAACGTATTTATAGCCGCCGGGGAGGGAGGGGGGGGGCGGAAGAGGGGGATGTGCGTGTACCTCTGTGTGTGTGCGCTGTACCAGCGGTTCAAAGGGGCAGACACTCTTTACTGGCTGGAAAAGGGGAGGGAGGGGGGGCGCAAAAAAGCCAACCAAATCTCTCCTCCTCCTTCTTTCCTGTGCTGACGATACCTAGAGGGAGCCGGCGAGCCGCCCGCCCCTGTCTTCGGGCTGCTGAGTGACGAGAAACCAAGCGCCCCCCACCTGGCCCCTTGTCCAGTGCGGGGCGCCGGGATGCCCCTTGTCTCCCCTTCTTTCCGGGTCCCCGGCCCAGTGTATATTATGGGAGAGAAGGCACGGCGGGACGGGGAAGGCAGTCCACGGCGCTCACTGGTTCTGCCCTCGCCATGAGACATCACCATGCGGAGCAGCACACGCCGCCTCCCCGAAACCCCCGCGGGACCTCGTCGCAAAACGGCCACGTACCCGGCTGCCCTCCCGGGGTGTGTCCGAGCGGTCTGATGCAGGAGAGAGAAAAGGTGAACTGGGGACAGGGAGGGAGGAATTGTTCTGAAGAATAAAATTAGGAGGAGAAAAAGGAGGTGCTGCTAATGCTACCAGGCGCTTTTATATGCCTGTCCTAAGGAGTGCTGTCCCATGCACCTAATTAACACCTTAGTGCTGCTGTGTGGCAAGATAGAAGCAGACACGTTCCTGCCCAAACCAGGGTGGGTCTTTGAGATCGGAGTTCCATCGGGGTGCCCTAGGGCTTGTACCCCTGCATCATCTATGTGGGTCCCGTACAAAACCATCCCCCATTAATAATTACTTTTCTCTGTTTTGTAATGCATGGCCCATCTTTCTGATCTCACACTGTGAGTCTCAGAAGCCTGAGAGGAGACCTCGTCAATGTCTATAAATAGCTAAAGGGTGGGTGCAAGGAGGATGGAGCCAGACTTTTTTCGGGGGTGCTCAGTGACAGGACAAGAGGCAATGGGCACAAGCAGGAACACAGGAGATTCCATCTAAATATGCAGAAAGACTTCTTTATTGTGAGGGTAATGAAGCACTGGAATGGGCTGCCCAGAGAGATTGTGGAGTTTCCTTCTCTGGAGATAAACCCGCCTGGATGCAATCCTGTGTAATGTCTTCTGGTCAATCCTGCTTTGGCAGGGGGCTTGGACTAGATGATATCTAGAGGTCCCTTATAACCCCTACCACTCAGTGATGCTGTTATTGTTCCATCCATCAGCAGGCTCTGCTTGTCCTGAGGTGAAGGTTTCCTCCTAAACTTAGATAACCCCTTCTCTGAGCCCCATCTCCTCTGAGCTGCATATGGACTCTAAAGCAAGGAAATAATCCTTCCAGGCCTGGATGTTTACACAACAGGGATGGGGAAATAGTGAATGTCCAAATGTGATTTTACTCTTGAATGAAAAATAAGCATATTTACTTTCTGTGTTCGGCTAACTAAAAGTGGGTGCAGCACAGAAGAGTACTTAACTGCTACAGAAGGTAAAGAGTTACTTCTGTGTGCTGAATATGGGCTAAACCAGAAACATTTTATGTTTCATGTGATTTTGAAGAACAGTGGCATAGATTTTGAGAAAGAAGCCTGTTGCAAGCAACCTGCTATACCAAGGGATGTCTAAATAACCCCTGGAAAACTACATTTTCTTTCAATAAATATATGCACGGTTTTTAAGCAAATACCATTGAGTGCTTTGCATTTCTTAGAATTAAAATAACTTGGCCTGATCTCAGCAATTTCTTTTCTCTGTAAAGTCAGTCCTATCCTATCAGCTTACATAAGTATAAAGTCATATAGCTATTTCTCTATGAAGTATTTCTTTGCAGTTGGACTCAGAGGGACATACTTTACAAACAGCACAAAAGGCACTTTTATATAGTGTTATATAAAGCACTGTTGAGTTATATGCCTGAAGTTAAACCTTGATTTCTAAATGCATGTTGCCCAAAATCTGGATTATTCTACTTTAGGTCTTACCTATGAAATGCACTTTTTTTCCACAGAGCCAGATACAATAACGCCCTTTATTGGCATTTCAGTAGTGGAGAATTGTTATATTGCTGCAGTTTGCAGACACATTGGTTGTGTCCCTAGAATAAAAAAAAAACAACGACATTTCCCCAAATGTCCTTTAAGAAAAAAAAAAAAACCCAAACAGCTTAGAATTCCAAAACAATCTAATAATATCAAATATTACCAAATTTTTAATTTGAAATTTAATTTGAAAATTACCACTGGTAATGGTAAAGCACTTATTTGTCTAGAATGTTTCCTTGCCATTCTAGGTTGTTTCCTGTTGTATTCATCATTTTTTTCTCAACAAGGTTATGTTAGGATTTTAGAGGGTTTATTTTTGTCTTTTTAGTCTTTTTTGTTGTACTTAGGTTTTTTTTGAGTTTGGGTGATTTTTTTTAAGGGGGGGTGTCCACTAACTTCAGAGATTAATTGTGCCAAGTTATAGAAAATGAGTTTAGCTTTTGGTTGGCTTCACCAGAAGTTCTCCCATGAGGTACATAATACTGGATTGAGTGTGGAATATAACCATGGTAAAACTCAGGGTAAGTTTGTAACTTGGAAGGTATCTATCAGAAAGCATGGTACAGTTGAGACTTGGATCCCTGCATTTGCAGTTTTGACCTTGGGCTCCAACGGTGGGAATATTCTGCTTCTTATGGGAGGATACTGCTCACCCAGGGCCATAAACAAAGGCAACTATACCAGCTCTACAACAGAAGTTTTTCCTGATGTAACAATATCAGTTGCAGGTGTTTAATTTTTCAAGACATTTGTTTTTCAACCAAATCTCAAATGTAGATGTAATTCTACTGTCATATAATGATTTTGCTGACACACTTAATTTTCTAAACCAACTTACAGGGAAAGACTTTGTCTTTGATAACTTGGGTATCCTGTACTGAAACTGAAACTTGATTTACTGGAAGTGCCAGAAATTACATTCCTGTAGTTATAAGTGCCTCCTTCTCTCATAAGTGCATCTAAGCACTCATTTCTCTCTTTCTAACTCTTAATGTATCCTAATGTACATGACATTTTATTCAGGGTAGATCATCTCTTTCCCTGCTAAAACATCAAGACTGTCCTAAAAATATTTATTAGTGTTTTTCACATTGATATTTAGCAATTTGGAACAGTTTTTATTTTTAACTCTTGAGTTCTTCCTGTCCATAGCATTCAAGCTGAATTAAAGGCAGCAAAACTCTCTCTCTAAAATCAAAAAAGAAAACAAAATCCCTCACAGACAGGTAGTTATGTTTTGATGGAAAACACATGAAAACACTTTTAGCAAAATGTGGATGTGTCTGATTTCTGCTAAAAGATCTAATGGTACATGAGTGTTACCATGTTCCTTGTTGTACAGATGTTACTTGCTTCCAGACAAAGGATTACTTATTTGTGACTTTTTTCACTGTTTTTGTTTTAGGATGTTTTTGTTTTCGGGTGGGTTTTTTTGTTTTTTGTTTTTTGGGTTTTTTTAACTCAGACAAAAGCCTTGGATATGAAGGTGATACAGTGCAGTCTTGGCAGTCCTTCTGTTTCATGTTGCTCTTCAGTGTCTCTGTATCACTCATCTGGTAGCACATTTGGTTCTTGGCCAGAGGGCAAGACTTCAGTTTCAGAGCAAGACCAAACAAGCATTTGTTTTCACACCGTCAGTGCTTTAGTGCATCATTAGCTCGAGAGATAGTTTTTTTTTCCAATGGGGAATCGGATCATGATATCCTCTAAATACCTACTATTCCTTCCAGCCTAAGTGCTGAAAAATAAAATTTGCTTTTAAGATCACATGTAAAACTGAGACTTAATTTGGTAATTAGCACAAGTGAAGTTAACTTTTTCTCTGGACAAAAAAAAAAATATTTTAATATGGAGTATGTTATGAGGATATGATTAGCAAGATTTATTTTGTATAAGAGAAATATTCCGTTAAAACGAGGTTTGGGAATTTAAGTATATTGCTGTTTTTCACATTTCTCATTGAGACTATCCATTTGTTAGACTGACCACCATTCATAGTTCCCCTATTTTACTGGGGTGCTTACTTGTAAACAAGTGGGGATTAAGGGAAAAGCATCACCATAAGCAATGGACTACCTATATACTATACTATGTATTCCTGATGGCACTGTTGCCTCCTTCCTTGATGCGCAGCAGATTTCTGACAGCTGCTTGAAAGTAGGTGATGCCTAATCTGGTATAAACTGTAATGATGCAAAATTAACTCTTCATCACCTGAATGTGTAGAAGGGAATTTATTTATTTTTTTATTTATGTCAGATCAGTGCTTTACACTGTGTGGCCATGGAATTAGCCAATTAAAGGAGGCCTTCACATATCCCAGACCTTTGTTTTCTCATGGCCATATGATAATTCACCTTGCATAGTGCAACTAGGTTTTGGGGGAGGCAAAATTAGGGAAAGGAAAGCAACACTGTAAACTTTTTCCAGTTAAAGGCACTCAGCTCCTTCCCTTTGAAATAGATCAATTGGTCTTTGTGCTCTGTAAAGATTCGGGTCCTAGCAATCAAAAAACGTTCAGGTATGTTGTTGATGGTTGGTTGTTTCAGTGTTTAAATATAAGGGGTTTATTTGTTTGGTTGGTTGGTTTTTTCCCAAAGTGAGTTCATACAGCTCCCAAACATCTGCCAGTGTGGCATGCTTAAGGATGCAGTCCTGTAAGACTGGCAGAGCCAGTCTTGTAGCTCTTTGAAGCTGAAAGAGATGACCCCCACAGATGCACTTGATGCCACTGCTTTCCTTGGGCAAGCTCTGGCACTCTCCTGGCTCCTTGGTGAGCCTAATCCTTTTACTAAGATGTCAGCATTTTCATAAGTCATTACAAGAAAAGTAGCAGAGAAATGAGATGCCTTAAAATGTGGTCTCCTTGCTTTATTTTCTTCCATGACGCTTTTAAAGTTTCTTCTCTACCTGACAAGTTGTAGCACTCGTGATACCACAGAATTCTGCTTGGATGAATCAGCAAAAAAACCTAGCCCATCAAAAAAACCCATGTAATTTTCTTCATGTATACTGAACTGAACTAATTCACCTAGGGATAAGTGCCAGAGCAGGTGGAAAGGAATGGCCTGACCTCCCTTCCAGAAGTGGAAGGAAAAAGGGGAAAAAGCAGGACCACTGCTGCAAGCCATTATTCCACTCAGTCACCATGTGAAACGGCTCCCTCAGGGAGATAAAACTCTAAAGCTTGAAAGCAGAAAAACTGAGGTAGGAGAGAGAGGGTTCGTAGCAATCTTCAGTTTTAACTACCATCTGAAATTGACCTGTATTTTTGCTAATGACACTTGGATAAGGGAACTGTGTCATAAGTATCAGTGTAGAAATAAGTTTCAGTCACTGAGCTTATTACTTTTTTCTTTTTTTTTTTTTTTTTCCCTGAGGAATGCATTCCTGATACAAACCAGCAGATGAATAACAGGCAAAAAGCTGTCAAATCAAGCTCTTTGATACACTGTTCAAGGTTGTGGCCTAAAGAACAAAAGACATTCTAGAACTGTTGTGGCAATAGGACACTGTTTCCATTACACCAATTCTTAAATTGAAATTTCTGTATAAATACATATGTTATTGCAGCTGATTGTCTGGGACTGACAAGTTCACAAATACACTTGACATTAGTGCCTAATATCATAGGATATGCTCCTAATAAAAAAATTACATTTAAATAAGCTTATAAGTTAGCATGTATTTTAGCTGAAAAGCAATGTGAGAACTTTTGCAATCCATACATTTTTCCATCAGGTTTAATTTAGACATATTTGTCCCAAGGTGGGTATTTAAAAATACCATCCTTCTGGTGAATCAGTGATATAATTTCTGATTAAATCAGGTTCATATTATGATATTAGAAAATTATTAATTTCCTTTTTACCATTCTTCATACATGTGTTTGACAGATGCATAAAAGATTTTATAGATTCATCCTAAAATCTAAGATCTGTATCTCAAATATTTAATAACTTCTGCATTTTTTTGGCTACATTCTTTGCTTCAGTCAAAATCCACCAGATTTCTAAATCTATACATTCTGTAGTTATCAGGAAAATCATTTGTCATTCTGTTCTGCTGGCAGATGAGATAGACTGTATCTTCAGTTCCGTTAAAATAATCAGGTTAGCTTACCCTCTCTAAAGACAAGATTTTGCTAACCTAGATCTCTACAACAAAACTGGATTAGGGCGTGACCCAGCAGTAATGTTGGTACATCTAAGTGTGCTTGCAGTCATTGATAGACTGAAGTACAGTGAGAAATGCTAACATCTTAATCTATCTCAGCTGCAGCCAAACAGTATCCCTGGCTATTCTGAGATTCAGAGAATTTAAGGCTGGCTGGAACCTCCCCTCGTTGGACTTTGTAAAGGCATTGTTAAAAAATGAGATTTTGTTGAAATGCAACTTCCTCACAGCTCTGTGCATTTGCATGAGACCGTTCAATTTTGATTTGAAAACTCATTCCAAGAGATAAAAGCTCAGCACCCCCTGGCTGTTTATCCAGGATTTTATCACTCTCACTGTATGAAATTAGCACTGTGCTACTACTTTCTAGATTCAGCTGGTATCTTCCTGACTCTTGATCACCTTTCTGTACTAACTTAAGAACACAAGATTTATCCCTGTCAATAGTAACTTGTTTTCTTTTTTCTTTTTTTTTTTTTTTTAATAATTAAAACAGATTGTAGCTTATAGACCAAACTTGCAAATTAACACTTCGAACATTTTTTTTTCTCTTTTCCTCTTTAGTCCTATTCCAGTGATATGCTTTGTGGCCACTGCAACACTTCTGCCAATTTCTATCATCCTTTGAAGTGTGGACATCAGAACTGCGTAGAGTATTTAAATTATAGTGTTCTCACCACTGCTAGAGAGAGATATAGTTATTCCCCAACTGACATTCATAACTCGAAGCCTCATACATTAAAGGATTGTATTTAGCTTGTACAACACCCTGTACTCTTCTTTTAATCCCTGCAATCAAGAGTGCTACAGCCCTAAGTGAGGTGCAGAAGTTGTGCAACATCTTCCACCCCACCTTTAGGATTTAGCTGCCTGTGCTCAAAGACAGCTCTGACACATACAGCAGTGTAACCTTAGATCAGATCTATATGAAACAGAGCAGTGAGAAGCCTCCCTGGGGACCTCCCCCACTTTGTTCAGGACTTGCTTTTTACACTCACACCGTTGCTCCTTGTCTGAGCCGTGTTGCAGAATATGCCTGTTCCTGGCCCTGTATTTTGCTTGGTCTGACTTTGACCCCTCTGCCTGCCTTGTGATCCTCAGCCTGTGGCTCACTTTTCCTTGCAGAGAAAGCTACTCCTGATGCTTCCTGATACAAGGGAACTTCCCATGCACACTAAGGTGTAGGAATAAGAAGGGAAGAGGAAGAAGTGCTTCATGCTTGAGGTTCACCCAAATGATGAGCTAGACATAGTTGGTGAAAGAGCTCAGAAGTACTCTTGGCTCTGACAATTTAGGCATTCTCAGAATCAGATAAACAAAGATGCAGTAGGTTTGCAGGTAAAAGGAACTAAGAAATGCAACAACAAGAATTGCAAGCCTATAGTGAAGCACTCCAACTGTAAATTAGCCTTGTTTGGTAAAGAATGCAGGCAAAGCTGCAAACTTCTTTCCACTTTCTGCTGGGTATTGAGATGTAGATTCTCAGCCATTTCAGAATCTTAAAGTCGTAATCACCAATTATTAAACAGGCAATCAGTATTAAAATAATGTGGATAGTATTAAAAACTATTAACATTGATTCAACACTTGCCAATTATTTTTAAAAATACCTTTGTGGATCTGCTAGAACACACTAAGTCACTATAGTAGTCAAATAAATGTCCTTTTTTTACACTAGATTTATTTCTTTATCTCAAATCCATAAATTTTAGTATAATTCCTGTTGAATCTCCAGAGCTGTTAAGACACATTGGATGTCTACTACTGTGTAGCTTCTAGTATGTGTGGTTATACGCATTACTGCACCAGGCCCTTCTATCTCAGATGTGCACTCTGAGTTTTACAGTAATGCTACCTTGTAATGCCTACTCTGTGACCTTGCATCATTAGAGAACATAAGCAGTATTTCTGAGTAAAAAAACACTAGCCAGATAACAGAGTCACATGGACAGATAATTTCACTTCTCATTATCACTAGCTGTAAAAACAAGGTAGAAGAAAATGACAGGACTTAGAAGTCTTTGTTTATTCATGTCCTGTTTACATGTTGGACTGCATACACCATCTTTTCTCTACTGTTAGATATTAATTAAACATTAGGAGTAATGCACTGATATTTGAAAATCTTCTCGTTTTGTCATCTCTTTAGTCTTTCAAAAACTTTGCCATTCTTAATTGCACTGCAGTATCTTCTTAAAGAGTGGCAGATACGTAAGTAAGCTGTGGCTTGTTCATAATACTTTGCATTTAATTACAAGGATTATGTTTTTGAGTGTCTGAGACTGGTCATGGAGTACAGGCAAGAGATCTGTGCCTATTACCTTGTAGTAGCCTGCCTATTTCAGACTTCTTAAAAAATCCATTTAAAGAAGAGCATCCACTGAAGCTCTTTGCTTCTGTAAACAACTTCTGTTGAAGGGTTAGTACTGAAGTATTGTACGTTCATAAGTGTCTGTTTCTTCAGTGTCTCTCTCCCTCGTGTCAAACCCACAGAACCAGCTTATCTGAGTAATAAGTATGAATTCACCTAAAAATCTGGCTGGTGAATATACTTCTGGGTATTGAAAGTACCATATGAAAATACTTCTGGGAAGACAGTTGATGAATATAAAAGCAGAGCTGCTTAGCACTAATTCTGTAGTTCCTCTAGATAATTCATCAGCGTAAAGAAGAAAATTTTTTCATTATATTTGTAGCAAGTCCAGTTTGTTCATTGTTGAATCTTCACTGTAAATTCTTGTACCTGCTGTCTCATCTATCTCCTGTGAAAAAACTTACCAGTTGAGAGGGTTTGACCTCACCATATGTCTATGCTATTGTATTTACAGAAAGATTGCAAGTAATTGCTGGAGGGAAGGGAAGGGGAAAGAAAGGGGAAGGGAAGGAAAAAAGGAAAAAATGTGAGAGTTTATATCTTCTGATGCTTTGCATGTCTACAAACTTGAGTGGTCTGTAAGCCTTTTGGGTAATGCTTTCTTTTTCCTTTTTTTTTTTAAATTTGCTTAGAAGCAAACAAAAAGAA
>JAAGNO010029260.1:15886-28594 GCA_033439905.1 Ceryle rudis
ATAATATTTTCTTAAATTTAATAGTCTTTACATTAATAGTGTTGGCTAGTGTTGCACTCATTTGATGAATGTGAAGGGTTTGTGGGTTTTTCGGTGACCTTGACAAGGAGAAGGTAAAGACAGTAAATGCTGAACTGAAAGAGGAGGAAGTTTGTTTATCTTTACCAAATCATCTGCTAAGGGTTTTTCTCTGGATATCCAGGAAAATACAAAGCATTGAACCGAAAAGTTCATCAAGAAAATGTTAGCCTTCAATGTCCATACTAGCGGCTTTAGCTCAGAGGGTCAAGCAGGTGAAACACAACGATGTTGCTAGTTGAGAAACACCCGTGATGGAGGAGAAATGTGTGAATGAGCAAAAGGATAGATCACTGCAAAGAAGGCACTGCCACTGGATAGTGATAGAGTAACCATAAGATGTACATGTGAAATAGTAAATGAAGGACAGTAAGTGCACATATGGAGGAAAACTTTAATTTATAAACGTGGAAGTCTAAATCTTTTAAGTGATGAGAAACGGAGAAAAGAGAAGGAAAAATAATTGAAAATAGAGTAAAACTTGCAAGAGGAGAGGGATCTTTTAAGGACAGACAGAATAAAGACCGTTGACCCATAGAACAGGAAAGATTGATAAATATATTGCACTTTATTCTCCTTTTTGGTAACCTGTTGTTAAGGGGTTGTTTATTTGGGGTTTGGAAACATGATAGGGAGTTGGATTTGGAGAATGAACGCATCGTCCTTTTCTCCTGTGGAAACTACTTCATGTACCTCTGTTTCTAGTGAAATTTCACTGGAGTGTGACTATCTAGCCATTTAACTAATTTCACTGTCATATCAAGGCATATCTTTCCAGGGTTTGGCTTTGAAAATGTGGTTGTCTTAGAAAAGGAAGATTGGGAATTCCTTCTTTCACATCTTCATCATGTATTTTGTGTATGAGTATGCACTATGCAGACAGTCCCCGTCATAAGGAGAAAAAAGAAACAAACCTAAACCACATTGACTCTTTCCTGCATTCAGGTGCATACTGTTTAAATCTTTCACTCTTCTCAAGGACAGGTTTTCTCTGTACACCTGTAATGCAGTAAATCACGCCATTACCTTGGACATTTAATTTCAGCACTTGAGAAGCATGGTCTGAGAATGAGAAATGAGGATGTTGCTGATTGTATATGTTAATTATCTAAATCTTTTAGCAATTACATGGGGGATAGTTTGGAGTAAAACAGACGTGTTTACTTTTGATTTGAAATATGACTTCCTACTATTAATTAGCTGTGTTCTGTCCTTACAATAATAGTTGCCAGATAAAGCATGGAAAACTTTAATCTTTCATACCTTCTTTTTGCTTCTCCTAAAGCAATCTTGTGCGCTTTTCTTCACTAAACCTAACAAGAGCTCATCCTTTACAGACACAAATCCCAGAAGTTCCCTGGGGACCTCCTTTTCCTCTCAACAGTTTTCTTCCCTTCCACCTCCAAATCCCACAACAGCTCACTTCTTATAAAAGTTTCTATGGCATAACCAGACTGAATCTTTGCTGATCTTTCCTAGTAAGCAAAGAATAGTTCACTTGGAAGCACGTCAGATTATAATTAAAAATGTGGAAAGAGGGCAAAGGAAGAACTCCCTTACTATAACTGATATAGGGTGAGTGAAGGGTTTTTTTCCAAGATCTTTCTTATGAAAGGATATGAAGAGTCCGATTCCCTTTCCTGGTAGATGCTGAACTCCACTCTGATTCATAGCATTCTTCTCTGATTACTGGAATTACACCAGTGTTAGGGCTAATGTAGAACTGCCTTGCCTCCCACTGTTCAAACAAAGTCCTCTAAGTTTTTATCCACCCCACAAAATTAAACAAGCGTATTTCTAGTAAGTCTAGAAGGAGTAGTAATGACATGATGGAAATGACAGTCACAGTCCAAGTCCTCCAGGCTGTCAGTCATATCGCCTTCATTCCTATGGCTACATTAAAGCTATAGTGGTTTCACATCTTCATTTTGATAAGTAGACATACTCCTAATAACTTTGATTTGATCCAAGTAATAACTACAGCTTCCTGATGTTATGAAGCAACATGAAAAGGAAATCCCATGTGTTCATGGCATTTTGTTTCTAGGCTGTACTGTGAGACTGTAATTTGGGAAGGATGATACACTATTAGAAGAAAATAAGCAGTGTTTTTCCAAAACATTTAAAAGCTTAGGTAATGCTCCTGAATCACCATCATTTCATATCTCTGTTGCTGACACAGCTCATGTTGAAACAGTTTTATTAAAGTCATTACAGGGTCAATGGAAAATCTCCATGCATATCTGAAGTATTTTGAGTGATTTATATGAGTCCATGGGTATTCACTATAATGATATTCTTTCATGTTTCCATTGACAGGCAGAACAATGTCACCAGTAATGTCCAAAATAAATTATACCATTGTAAAGCTGGACCTTAAATGCAACAAAATTAAATTTAAGATAACTCTTAAAGTTTGACAATTAAGGAAAGTTAAAGGACATATTTCAAGTAGTACTTGTCACCCTAAATTGCCCTGCTCTAAGTGCTGACATGCAGTAGGCTTTGTGACACAGAAATAGACGATATCATCTGTAATCTGTGCTATAAGTGCAAGGGAAAGAATGTAGTGAGAGAGCCTGTTCTAAATTCTCTCACCTTCTCTGGTCTATAGGTACTCTGTATCAATACACTGTTTTCAATGCCATGCATCTCATAATACTACAGTTTTCAGTAATAGGGGTTTGCTGTTGTTTGTAGCTATCAAAAGATCATCTTCGGTGAGTGTTCATGTGTAAGTACTCATCCCCAGCAATTCTGCAACTGATCCCAGCGAATAAAAAAAAAGAGTGCTCACAGATTTCCTGATACAGTCTGCTTTTATATTGTCATTGATGTAGTATGATGATAACTAAAGACTGAGAAAAGAGTGCTGTTGTGCTTAGGAACTCTGTAGCTAGTAGTAAGAGACTATCAACAGTTTGGCACAGGCACTACTACTACCAACTGAAGAAGATCAAAGCCAGAGAGGACAAGCAACAAAGAGGTGAAATTATTTGTTTGAGGTTATTTAACAAAACAAAAACAGAATTGGAAAGTAAACCTACCAGTGGAATTATGGCTTTGTTTAAGCCAGCAGAAAGTTTTGCCCTGAATTCAGTGAGGCTAAGATTCATCTGACATATTATGGCTTCCCTGCTTCATTCCCTGTTCCACACCAGGCCTAGAATACACCTCAATTGCAAAATATCGCAGGCCGTATTCAATCTGCTATGTTCATCTGGCTGAACAGACAAAACCAAATTGGAAACTCAGTTGTCTAATCATCTGGAGCAGAGGTCAGCCAATTTCCTCGTCAATAAAGCATTGAGAAATGTGAGTGCTATTCACAAAGGTGTGAATCACACAGGCTACTAAATGTTCTGGATCAAAGTGCCACTTTCAGAGAACTAGTGGAAGTTGACATCAATCAGCTTTTCTAATACCACCATCAGGAACTGCAGAAGGGAATGGAAACAAGGTGGCTGGAATAAGTAGGCAGAACAAAATTTTGATTGTCAAAGCATATCTACAGTTTCCCAATACATAAGACTGTTTGCCAAATATCAACAGATTTATTTGATGTTTAGTTGTATGTAAGAGATATGTGATTTATTTTTTTTTTATTAAACATCTAGTCAGAAAGATGTATGTGGGGTTTTTTATTTCCATTAAATTCTCCCTTAAATGTGTGCTTTTGACTGAATTCTTTTGTTGAATTTTTTTAGTAAAGTGGTACAGATATACTCTAAGTAGTTTTATTACCTCTATGATCATATGATCTTACACGCTTAGTCATTTTTTTCTGGTGCTGAGTATTAACTGCCTAACTCAGGGCAATGGAAAAACTGTGGTTCAAGAAGCAAAATGGCTTTTTTAAATTGTTTTAAAATTCTTTTATTTTTATGCCAATTGAAAAGAAGCAATTTCCATAATTTTCAGATTTATGTACCAGGGATTATATTAAATTTGCCTTAGTAATACATATTCATGCATATCACTGTATGGATGTACTTTATGTATTCTGAAACAATAGAGGTGTTTCTGAAGCAGATCATGACTGTATTAATGAATCAGAGACTTAAAGATCTGACGATTGCTGAAAAGTTGATTGCTTTCTTAAAACACTTTAATCAGTTAGAGTGAAGATGACAGAGCTTCATAGATTTATTTGACTGAATTAAAGATTTTCACATAACCTTCTCTGCCAGCTTTGGTTTTCTTTTTTATTTACATCATAGAAGTGTGTAATAAGAATACAAATCCATTTCCCAGTGGTTACAGAAGCAGTATTATTGAAAATGAACAGGTAAGTGGCTTGAATCTGTAGCTCAATTCTCAGTTTACCAGTCTGTGGGTGCCCTAAAACTTTTGACTAAAAAATAAGAAAAATTAATTGAATCCACTGATTTGGAAATTAACTGGGGAGGAAGAAAGCAGAACAAACCAAAACAAGTAGCAGCAAACCCAACCCTGAAAAAAATCCAACAAAAAAAAAGACCAAACCCAAACAAGATTATTTTAAGAGATTATGGGGAAAAAAATCAGGATAAACAGAAAGACTGAAAAACAGTTCATGACCCTCAGTGTGATTCAGATAAATTGTTGTATCAGGAAGTTGTTCCAAGAGGTTGTAAACACCTTGATTTCCTCTCTAGTTCATTTTGACTCTGTGAGCTATCCACCTTCCATCCATCCATCCATCCATCCATCCATCCACCCATCCATCCCCTTCCCTCAATAGCTAGTATTGTGTTTTATGGCTAATATTTTTTATAACTTTGAATTACATTCTACTTAATCCTCTAGTTATTGTGAGTTTTTTATTCATTTATTCAGAGTCTGTACAGCACAAAAAGATTGTAGGTGAGGCAAGTCAAAAAAAGGTGCTCAGCCAGTGATCAGGGGGAGCAGAAGCTTGACCAGTGTCCATATAAATGGCATTTTACCTCTTTGGCATCAAGTTAGTCCCTAGTTTTCCATTTCACATCCTGTGTTTTTTCATAATTGCTAACTGCATTACTTAAGGCCCAAACCCATGTAAAGTTCTTTCAGTCCCTAACTTTAAGCATATCATTATTTTACATGAATTCAAGAAATATACTCTGAGCAAAATGTTTGCAAACTTAGAATGTTGGAGAACATGCCTTTGTGACTTGATTAAATTAAACCACTCTCTCTCTCAGTTCACCTCTTCATCATAGGCTTGCAATTTAGTTCTGTAATACCTAATTTCATACCAAATGATTCAAACAGATTTGGATATTTGTCTTAGTTTATTCCTAATTTATTTGCTGCACTTCTACTAATAGACATTTTCACCCATGAAATGGAGGAAATCTACTTGTCTTATTGGCCTTTTTCTGTCCTGGCTTCATTCACTGGGAACAGATGGGAATAGTACAAAGAAGATCTTAGAGCAAAAGAATGCAGAAGACACATTCTTCATAGCTTGCATATTCATGACAACATTAGACCATTCTGTTACTTAGGATTCAGAGCTGTAGGAACACTGCAATATATTATGTATGAAAATAATCCAAGAACATTAGCAGATAAGATAGAGTTCTAATCAATTTTGCTTTCTCTCCCACCCCATATTTATGTGTCACAAGGCTGTCTAGTGTATACTCTATAATCCCTGCTCATCTTTACTCTGACCAGAGCGTTAATTTTTAAAGAAAGGGTAATTTATTAAAATAAAATAATGCACTTCCATTCACATTCTCACTTGTTTTATTTGGATGCTCTCCACCCTCATGGTTGGTGGTATTGATTTTAACTGATAATAGATACATTTCTATAACTGACAGGTTGCAGCAACTGTGGCACTGCTAGCAGACTGATTGCATGCATATTTCTTTTACTACTTAGAAAAGTTTATCATCTGTATGACTTTCAGGCCTGCAGTTACAGAGAGTCTGGTACATAAATTGCCTTGCTTCTGCCACACATTGGAAGGATTAGAAATAAGGATGCGATGATATCTTCAGTAGCTACATTGAGCAGCAAGTACAAAATCCTCTATGTCCTCGAGTTCTGCTGCCACAGAGCACCTAGACTAGGCACTGGAGATGAGGGCATGATTTAAGATTGAAATGTCTTGGTACAACTGCATCATGTCTTGGATTCAGGGTGCAGTAGGAATATGTGTCCAGCTGAGGAACTTGAAAACACTCTTGGCTTCTCAAAGTTCAGATGACAATGCCTACAAGTTTCTCTGTGTTCTTTGCTGTTACACCTTATTGTTACTGAAGTCAATATAACACTTATTTGAATGTTTTTTACAATCAGGGTTCAGTCCTGCTTCTCCTACTCTCATTCTGTCTTAACAGCAGTTGACTCTTAGATGATTTTTTGATGGGAATTTATTTTCATTTGTCTGAAATATGTTCATATACGTATTTACAAATGTGTATAGATGAAATCTATTCCATTTGAATGTACTTCTTGTCCTGCGTAATTCTTATATTTCCAAACCTTAATTTTCCTTTCTCTTTTTTAAGGCTGAATTTTGTTGGATCTAGTAATCTGTGCTCCATATCTTTCTTCTGAAATCTGTAATAGTACTTGTACTGAAAAGGATCTAAGGGAGGCAGAAGGTACCCCGGAATCTGTTTATGTAGCTTCATACTGTATCATTAGTCTTTAGCTTTTCTGTCTATACATACAATTAGTTTTGATCAGCCAATGGTTAAATTGTACCGAGGATTCGTGAGACAAATTCGCTATTTTTTCGTCCTCTTGGTTTATAATTAGTTTTTCTTCATTTAAGCCTTTCTTCTGAAGGAAAATATGTACTGAGATAAAAAAGACTTTGCCATGAAGTATGTAAACAGTAAAACCAGATTGCTCTTGCATTCAGGTTTGTGGAGGAGAAAGGCCATATAGTTTAGTTAGCCTCCGTGCAAAGAGCAAATGAACTAACTTCTCTTTCTTCTCAGTGGGTATAAGTCTCTGGAAAGATTGTTGCATGTCACTGGCCAAAGATATAAGCATAGTTATGTGGTTGTTTCAATAACAAAGAGTATTTCTTTTCCTCTGTATGTCCACAAGAGGATGAATTTGACTCTGTCGCAGAGTTCTGTTCTGAGCAGGGACTATTGTGTTAGTGATGCACCTGATTGTTTTTCTTGTGGATTTAATAGAAGCCTAGCATATTTCTTTTCCTCTCGAGTTCTTTTATACTTAATTAGTTACATCTTTTGCTTATATTTAAGACAGGTCTTTGCTACATGCTCAAACAAATAAAAAATAAACCCGATTCCTCTTTCCTATTGGTAATGCAGCTGTTTTGTTGGAAAATGTGTAGTGGAATTAAGATTCTTCATTTTTACTGTATCAACTCTACAAATGCTGTTTATAGTCTTCGCAGCAAGTGCTCTGAAAAAGCCCCACTTTTTTTCTTGTGTCAGACACATTTGCTTCCTGGATTTTGACTTGAAATATCTAGTGATAATCAGAAAACAAAGCAAGACAGTCACTGTATCTTTAGCCTTCTCTTCCTTTATGATTCCTAGTTCAGGGATTGCTATTCAAGTTTGCTTTTCCCTACTTTTTTCCAGCCAGCCCTAATTCAGCTTAACTCAAAACTATTTGTCTTACCACAGCAGGAAGAATTTTTTTTTCAACCCTTCAAAAAAAAAACAAAACAAAAAAAAAATCTGTAAAGAAAAATACTTGGGCCATTTTTCAGTTAGTAGGTTGTAATATGTTCCTGTCATTCCTGGGTAAAGAGAAATGTGGACTACATCATGCATCACTGCTGAACTGGGACTACAGTGTATGTTTCACTCATTGTCTCAAACAAGTTAGTGTTCTCATAGGTAGAGAGGCTGTGAAGCTCCATGTTATTTCAGCAAGGTTTCTAGTGCCCATTTTCCACTGACTTTTCTTACAAATTATTATTCTCTTACTAAATAATAAGCAGAAGAAGCCCTTTCTCCAGAAAATGTGTGAGATGAGACAGTGCAGATGTGGTTTGACAGTATCATTTAAAATTAAACAGGAGGCAATCTTTCCTGATATATAACAGCTGACTGATATCAGTGCTATTAGAAGAATGATCTATTAGGACTCTTCTTTCCCCCAAAGAAGCTTGCATTAAAGCTCCAAGGACATTTT
Organism: Ceryle rudis; assembly: GCA_033439905.1. Taxonomy (NCBI): domain Eukaryota; kingdom Metazoa; phylum Chordata; class Aves; order Coraciiformes; family Cerylidae; genus Ceryle; species Ceryle rudis. The sequence continues at coordinate 24,068 of JAAGNO010029260.1, forward strand.
CAAATAAGATGTAATAGTTCAGACATTCTTAGCAGCACATTATGAAACTGTGCTGGCTTTCTCTTACTTTTCCTATGAGCCTATGAGGCTTTTCTCATCACATTATAAAGGAAGGGCAAATTCTATGCATGTAAGTGCAAAAACAACTCTACCAAACTGCATGGTGTTAGCCTATAGAAAGCTGTAGGTGACTTGTACCTTTCCTGAGTACCCATTATTGGGTATAATACCTATTGCCTGTAAGTTACCTGTTGAAATTCCATGTATAGAGAAGAATTTGTCCATACTCCAATGAAAGCTGCAGTTGATTCATTGGAGGACAATATTCCTTCTAAAATACAAGGAGCAACTTGTGATGTTAATCATGAGGCTAGCAATATTTAGAAAAGATGTTCAGCATAGACAGCAGAGGATAAATAGCTTAGTATCTGTGTAAATATGAAATAAAATCAGTATCTTCTTACTCAAGCCAACATATCCTTGAACTCTACCCCTCAACTTTTCTGTTGGGTTTTGTTTGTTGGGGTTTTTTTTCCACTGTAAATCAGAGCTTCATTTTGTTATTCCTTATTTACATGTGTCAATATTGGACAGACAAAGCCTGTCATTATTGTAATAAGTTACAAAAAGAGGATTAGGTACATGTGGTTTACCTACTGTTCCAAGAAAGCCAAAAACCAATTAAAGGATACAGCAGAGTTTCATGTTTCTCAGTACATAAACCCTGCAGATAGTCACAAATACTGTTTCTGAGTATATCATTAAAGCCTTAAATATGCCAAGTCCTGTCCTCCTAGGACTATAGCCTCTTTTAACTTTAGGAAATAATAGCAGGTAGTTTAAACTGTATCAGTTGTTGAATGGCATTAAAACCTAATTTATCCACTAGCTCAGGAATCTGAATTTAAGCAATAGAATGGGCAAGTAAACTCTTATTACATGTTAGAGCCACTTCTTCATTTTTATGTCCACCCATACTGTGCAAACTGTGCATAAAATCCCTATTTTTTTCTGATTAGCTTGCACAGCATCTTTTTGAATCATATAAAAGTCTATTGTGCCACATTCATTGTTTTTACGGCACAGTTCTTTGAGTGAATTTTTCACTTCTGTTTACTTGCAATTCACCTTTTTGTATACCCACTTTTGTGCTGATCATTGCACAATGGAAGTATAGTGCTTGAAAACAGCACCACAGCTCAGAGACAGGGAAGGTGAAGGGAAATCACAGAATCACAGCAATGTGTTACAGTTACCTCAACAAGGTAATGTTTCAGCACATTAACACTGATATTTTTAGATTGCAGTTCATGGTACATGAAAAAGTTGTCAGACTAACAATTTCGGGTATACCACACAGACACATACTATCATATGCAATTATACTGTGATGTGCTGTAAAGGCAAAAGAGAAAAGGTCCAGAGATTTAAAGTACACAAAACCCAGATATGTTTTCCTTATGGAAAAGCAATCACTCAAAGCAGAGGCATTTTACATTTAAAATAATATATGATACTGATAATTTGTAATACATTTTAAATTTGTGCGACAATTCACAGAATTGTAAAAGTGTAGGCCACTATCTAGAGGACTTCATAGCACTTGTTACAGGTCTTCAGGCAACTCTGAGCTCCATTAGCATTAATGGAGCTCCATTAACATTAATAGAGCTTTGCTTGTATATTGTGCATAACAGTTCCTAAGTTCCTATGACTTTCACTAGCTACATCATGGTAACACAAAGCAATAACAGAGACGAGGACTGTTGGTAATACTGTGATTTGGATTTTTCCTTGTAATTCAGCAGTGAAAAAAAAAGGTATTTTGTATCCACTTTTATTTTTCTGTTTCCTTGATTTTTGGACTCAGTCATTGTATTGAGAGGTTTTTGAGTTTATTTTTCCGAGGCTTAAAATTGTTATGGTCAGCTGAAAAAACATAAGCAGAATAGATCTGCTTCTATCACTATGTCTATGCTTTGATTGTCTGGTAAACAAAAATGAAAACCAAAAATATTTACAACTTTGTACACCTAAGTAAGGGCATTTTGTCTAAAGAAATGTTTATTAATAGTTCCATCTATGGCCTTCAAAAACATGAAGTACATTATTCAGAAAGCAAAGAACAGTGACAAACCCAGTGTTCTTTTCACTAGAAACACTTTTCTGAAATTATTTCATAATAACAAAATCTGAAGAGATACCAAGGACAAGAGAAATATAATGTTCCTTAGAGAGAAAAAAAGTCATTGTTAAAAAAAAATGCTAGTAGTGCTTTGAAGGAATTAAGAAATTCACAATAATATAATAGTTAATTACATTTGCCTATTGTGCTTTACTAACAATGCCTTTATTTATTTCTGTTTGCCACTTGTTTCATCTTACCGCTTGCCATTATATGCTGTATTTTTTCCCATGTATTAATGGTTCTCTAGATAATCACCACCTTAAAGCATAAAGTAAGAGGTTTTCCTTAATTGTATTTAAGTTTTTTTCTTCACAAAAAGGAAATTAAAATTATGGATATACAAACTGAAAAGCATTATAACTATAATTAAAGGTTCATATAGTTAGCTTAATGATATGAATTTGGCACAATAAATTTCAGATTTTAGATCTGACACATTCTACTGCACTTTTGGAATCATGGTTCTCTGTGATACTATGTACTTTAACATCAGTGGAAGCTGACATTAGAGTTCATGTTAGAGTTGTTAAGAATTGAAAAGAAATAAAGTGAAACACTATTCAATTTCCATTTTAGCACTTAATTTAAAAGTATAGTCTGGAAGACAACAAAATGGAATTACTCTGGTGAATTAAATATTTACTTTGATTAACTTTGTGTTACTGCACCACTTAATCGTTGATATTGACCTATTTTTCTCTTTAATTATTTGAAAAAGTTACTGTGTGGATACTTTCGTCCTTGTTTGGAGAAAAAAAAAACATGGCATTGAGTGCTGTAATTAAAATAACACACTTACTGAAAGTTTTAGCTTCAACTGTGTTCACTTCTTACAAACTTTCAAGGAGACTTGCAAGATGCAGCTTATTTTAAGCCGATATCAAGACTAAATTAAGGTCATATTCAATAGAACCATAACGATAGCATTACATGGGGTGTTCGCAGAGTACTGATGTAGGACAGTGTTCAGATCCCTGTTCATTTCCCAACTCAGACAGCAGATACTGTAACTGACCTTGGTCAAAACAGTCCATCTCAGACTTCAGTTTCCCATCTGTGAAAGGAAACTAACATCTTGATACCACAGAGGCATGATTTGAAAATAATGTCTATTCATGACAGTTAGATGGTTACTCAGTGAGGCATATAAGACACTTGATAGTTTCACCAGCTGTAATGCCAGACAGTGAGACAGATTATGAGTAGCATGCCTAGGAAGGAGGTATTCCACCTACTAGAACAGGTTGCTCCTGTGCAGCAACTCAGAACATGGCTGAATTCCAGCTTTATCATCTTTTATATTCATACTTACTTTTTTTTTTTTTCATATCCACTGACTAGCACTTTCCATTCCGTGTTTTTCAGTTTTATTTAAAATTACTACCCCTGATGATTTTTTTTTTTAAGTCTAAAAATTAAGACTAATTGTGACTGACCAATAACACCCTACAGTGGAAGAAGGTTCAGAGGAGATGGGCAAAGAGATGTGCCCATGAAGCACAAGAAATAATGCAGGATTTGACTGATAACAGCTTTTATAAAGATGAGTTATCTCAACACCAAGGGTACCAGGGAGTGGCCTGTGTTTTACATAAACAGCAGTGAACAATTGAGTGGATCAACTGGTGGTGTAAATGTTTTTCCCTGAGTTCACTGGAAGAGTGTAAATGTTTCTCTAAGTTAGCCAGACCAGCATGGAGGGGAGTGAATATCTTACTCAGACCAATGTAGGCAAAAGATGGCATGTGTTGTTGTGGTTTGTATTGCTCATGATCAGCCAGTAGGAAAGGTTGGACTGAAATATTTTAAGTGGTTATATTAAGAATTCATACTGTTTAATGTTTGTATACTGTGACTGGATGGAACTCAGGCTTTTTTTGCACTTAGATTGTGTGCTTATAATGAGAAAACCATTCAGTAAACTTTCTGGGGGAAGCACAATTCTTGTGCAAGTCTCCTATAAGGAAAAATTACATTAAAAATGAGTACACTGAACAGCTCAATTCTATGTGCATTTGCTACTAACTTGAGCACTAACCTTAATCCAGTACTTCTGTAGCTCCTAATAGTGCTTTCAGAATTGCATGCCTGTCAGAGAATATGAGATCCAGCACTACTTTAATAACCCTAGATGTTCCCTAAATTCTTGCTATCAGTATCATAATTCACACCTTTATACTGCCATCAAAACATGCTTAAAACACCAGTATTTGCACAGCAAGCTGCTATGTGGCAGTGTGAAAAATATCAAATAGATACTACACTGGTCATGCTAGGTAAGCCTCCTCAGCAGCATTTGTGTTCCCTCCAGTACTTTCTCACTTGTGTTGCTGGCACTG
>JAAGNO010029260.1:28694-54761 GCA_033439905.1 Ceryle rudis
GGGGGAGGGGGGAGGGAAGGGGGGGGGGGGGGGGGAGGGAGGGGGAGGGGGAGAGGGGGGGGGGGGAGGGAGGGGAAGGGAAGGGAAGGGAAGGGAAGGGAAGGGGAAAAGAAGAAAATAAGTTCAAGGAAGGAACTTAATACATCAGTCCAGTCAGTATTTTAGTTGAGCATAGACATTTTCAAAATGCATCTCCATATCCCTTCTGACTATGTTTTGGGTTGTATTGCAGAATGGTTTTGAATTGTGCAAACTAGATTCTTCTGGGTGAAGCTGAAAGATGTTCCCCTGAAATGTACCTGATGCTCTCCAACTGCTAATGGGATTGGTTCTACAGATCAAACTGACCTGGCCCAGAGTGAAACCCCTGAAATGTATATAGTATCAATGCTGAATCCTCAGCACGGTTTCATTCCATATGTTGGCTCCCACTCTGCTGCACTGCAGTAATTGATGATGTAGATACAGCATGATTTTATTCATACTTTATATAATGTTGCTTATCTATCCCTCACACAGCTGTTGCCTGAGAGCTGTTTTAGAAGATTCAGGTATGAGATGGATGAGAAGCAAAATTCTTCCAGGGGAAGGAAGGGTAAGGCTACATTTCAATGATTTTTGCTCAGGATAGAGGATGCTCTTTGGAACTCTTATATAGAGAACCAGGGAGAAAAAGAGAGTAAACTGAATTCCTGTAAGATACACAAATCTTCAGTAGGAGACAACTCTTCAGAAAAGGAGCATTCTTACATGGCCAGGCCAGGGTTCAGGAACAGATTGAACAGAAGCAGCAGAGCTGCAGGCAGAAGCTAGCAATGTCTCCCCTTTCTCCAATATTTTCTGTTTTGGTTTTGGAAAGAATAAAGTTGTTAAAGAAAAGAGACAGTCATAGAAGGGCACTGCTTCTTCCTCTGCATGCAATTTTTCTCAGTCAAATCAATCATCATGCATAGTTTCTTATGTATTTCTCCAGTGCATGTTAAATAATTTGCTTGGTATTGAGCAAGATTTTGAATTGAAGGCTGGAACAAAAGTACCACCATTGGCAGACACAGAGTCTATGTGGTGGCCTTCAAAGCCACAGATGTCACATATGCTGAAATGTTTGTAGCCCAGTCACAGAGCTCTTGTACTACACTCAAGATTATCATGGCAAAACCAAATGTGGAACAGTACTCCAGGAGAGCAAATTACTTAAGGTCGTCACAATATCATCAACTGACTGCAGTGTGAAACCTAACACTTCTCTGTAAGTGCAGTAAATTTTGAAGGTGTGGAATGATCAATATGAAGTTTACTCTTTTTGCTAGTGCTTCTATTCATAGATTAAATTAATGATGTTTTTGAACATGAATAGAGCATTTCCAGTTAAATGATCCACCACAACGTTCTTCTAATTTGGAAAGAGAATTATGTGATGGATGCACCATTAAATAAGGACAAGAAATTATCTGGGTGGTTACATCATCTGGGTGGTTACATCCAGATGGTTACAGTCAACAGCAAAATGTCCAAGTGGAAACCAGTAATGAGTGGCATCCCTCAAGGATGTATAGTAGGATCAATAATATTTAGCAACTTCTTTAATGATGTAGATAGTGGGATGAAGTGCACCATTAGCAAGTTTACAGATGACACCAAGCTGAGTGGTTCAGCTAATACACTAGTGAGAAGGGAAAGTGCAAAGAAATATGGCTGGCTTCACTGTAAAGGATTAGGTTCAACTTAATATTGCAGTGAAACCCAAAGATATTTATTGTTGAGGGATTCATAAGAGGTCACTTCCTATGATTCTCTGTGGCAGGTAACTTGCTCCTCATACAAACATCCAGCATGTTCCCCAGAACTAACTTCTTGCCATCCCAGATGTCCTTTCCATCTTGTTCAACTTCCTTAAGGTTTGCCTGCTTCTTAAGTTAGGAGGTAAATAAGATCTCTCTTGGGGGCCATGTGAAAGAAGGTTGACTTGCTTCTGCTGGGGTGATGCACTTGTATCTTACCAGAGTGTAATACGAGCTCAGTGTTTAATGGTAGAAAATCCTGAAAGCATTTAAAATCCTTCTTTCCTGAAAAGGCATGATGTGGAGTCTTTTTGATCCCCCTTTTTTGAAAGGTTTTTTTTTTTTTTTTAAGATAAATTTGCACCTATAGAGTTTCCTTTATTTATATCTGGTAACTGATTTCATCAGGTCATCAACTCATGTCTCAGTTCCTTTTTCCTGTAATATTAGGGATGTCTATTGCATAAAAATAACTTTGAAATGCTCTTTTCTGCTAGACACACCCAACTAAATACAGTAGCTAGGTAATGGCAAATGCACTTTTAAAACTTTTAATTTCTATTTAAGTACAGTTCTTTCTCTTAGCCATTACACTTTATTGAAAGATAAACATATGTATGATATTCCAAAAGCCCTTCATGGTGTGAAAAATACAGAGGTACTTAGTTATCTTGAGTAATCCAGGAAATGTAGTCATTTAACAGGTAGTTCAAGGAAATTAAAGAATAAGAGTATTTGCTTTACAATAAATTTTGTAATTTGATCTAATTATACATAGAATCTACTGTTCGCAAGAAATTTGTGTTTGTGATAGCACTTAATGGCTCACAAGGCTTTTGAAGAATCACTTACAGCTGACTGATCTATCGATTCATTCACATCATTTGTCTAAATGCTGATGGATGTCTATTGACTTTTTATGAATTTTTATGTGACCAAAAATAATGCTACCCTTTTTCAAAAGCCTTTAAAGAGAACAGTGAAATCTTACCAAGAACTGTGATCTTTGTATTGAAGGCAAGAAAAGTTTTAGTTGTGGCGAAGGATTCGAACAAGAATTCTGCAGTGAAGACAGGTTTGAAATCCATACACGCTTGATTTTGTTATAGGTGATGTACAGTACAAATGTGCTGCAGGGGCCTGTGATGATGGAATTCCCAAAGTGCTATTCCAGTCATCTTATCCTTCTGAGGATGAAGTTACAGTGTTACTTCAGTTTCTCAAATGCTGTGGGTATAGTTCTGAAATTAACATTCTTGGGAATTACTAAATTAATGCATGGAAAAAAATCTATTCAGTAGCATAACAAATCTGTCTTGCAAAATGAAATTCCAGATGAATTTTTCAAAGACTGCCTGAAGAGTTTCTTGGAGGACATCTAGATACTACAAAAGCATTTTCAGGATTATCAGAGAGTGAGGCATTTCTGAAATGTTAAGAAAGGAAAAAAACCCCAAGAATAAGTGTTTAAATACTTCCTGTTTGTAGCACAAACATGCATCCCATACAGTGTTCTCAGTGTGAGTTAAAAATAAAACAAGGTCTGCCTTTGGGACTCAGGAGTAAGTACTAGTACAGATTTTTCTAATGTCTAAAGAGAGAAAAATACATAAACTAGCTTTTTTTGAAGCAGGACTGCAAACAGATTTCCTTCCCACTGCTCCCATCTACTTACTTCACATATTACAGGACAGTAGTGGGTTTTGTGACTTGTGTCTACTTTGGTTGAAATTGAATAGTTAAAAGTCACTGAGGTAGAGTACTGCCAAGCAGACTGGTGCATAAATTTAGGATGATTGGCTAATTATTATGTTTTCCCTTTGGGAAGCAGATTAAAATGCAGGTGGAGTGACAAATCATAGCGGACTATCAAATATTCCACATATCTCTGTCACTGGATTATAGCCATAATTATTCTACTTTAAAGAATATTGCTGTATAAGCTCACAGAGCTGACTTGCAATGTCCAAGTCCTATGTTGCTTAAAAAGTTTCTGTGCTGCCAAGCTGGTTTGGTTCACCCACTCTGGAAGCTGATCATGACAGTTTTAATGTGGAAAGTGCTAGTATTTCAGTATGCATTCAATAAAAACAGCCTTGTCTGCTTTCTGTGTTACACACTAGTGATACCAATGACAGTATTCCTTTTACAGAACCACAGAATTTTCTAGATTGGAAAAGACTTTTAAGACCATCAGATCCAATCACTAACCTAACACTGACAAGTCCTTGACTAAACCATATCCCTAAGCACTACATCTACATCATTATTAAATACCTCCAGGGATGGGGACTCAACCACTTCCGTGGGCAAGTTGTTTCAGTCCCTGATAACCTGTTCAGTAAAGAAATTCTTCACAATAACCAATCTAAACTTCACTTGGCATAATTTGAGGCCATTTCCTCTTATCCTATCACTTGCTACTTGGTTGAACAAACTGACTTTCACCTCTCTACAACCTCCTTTCAGGTAGTTGTAGATAGCAATAAGGTCTCCCCTCAGCATCCTTTTCTCCAAGCAAAACAACCCCAGTTCCCTCAGCCACTGCTCATAAGACGTGCTACAGGCCCTTCACCAGCTTGTTGCCCTTCTTTGGACATGCTCTAGTGACTCAGTGTCTTTCCCATAGTGACGGGCCCAAAACTGTGCTCGAGATGCAGCCTCACCAGGGCCAAGTACAGGGTTAAAATCACTTCAGTGGTCCTACTGGCCATACTGTTCCTCATACAGGCCAGGATGCCATTGGCTTTCTTGGCCACCTGGGTACACTGCTGTCTTATGTTCAGCTAGCTATCAGTCATCACCCCCAGGTTCCTCTCTTCTGAGCAGCTTTCCAGCCACTCTTCCCCCAGCCCGTAGTGCTGCTGTGGTTGTTGTGGCCAAAGAGCAAACCCCAGCATTTGGCCTTATTTAAACCCATTACAATTGGTCCTGACCCATCAAGCTAGTCTGTCTAAATCCCTCTGCAGAGCCTCCCTACACTCAAGCAGATCAACACTTCCACCCAACTTGGTGTCATCTGCAAACTTACTAAGGGTACACTTGATACCCTCATCCAGATCACTGATAAAGAAAGAAGTTAAAAAGGGCTGGCCTCAGTACTGAGCCCTGGGTCACCACTCGTGACTGGTGGCCAACTGAATTTAACTCCATTTACCACCACTCTTTGAGCCTGGTCGTCCAGCCAGATTTTTACCCAGCAAAGTGTGTGTCCATCCAGGCCAAGAGCAGCAGTTTCTCCAGGAAAATGCTGTGGGAAATGGTGTCAAAGGCTTTACTGAAGTCCAGGTAAACAACATCCACAGCCTGTCCCTTATCCACTTTAGGAGGAACTAGTGTTAAGAGTCCTTTGGCCACAGCTGAAAGTACTTCTGAAGGACAGCAGGGATGAATCAGAATTCTTTTTATTCAGATGAATTAATTGAAATAAATGCTTGTTAATGTGGCATAAGAGTGTGATACTTTTAATGCTAAAACAAAATTGGGTAGTTTCTGTTTTTCAAGATCTGACTACTTATTTATTTTGGTGTTATAATTGTTTATGTTGTTGATAGGTCATGTGTCCATGCAAGTTCTGTCAGTAGGATTATGTTACAGCAATTAATTTTCTTTCAATGAGTAAATAATGAGGTAACTTCACTTTGTCCAGGCCTTAATGAAAATAGTTCTTACATTTTGCTGCAAGAGGCTGCATATTCTTATCTTTCAATAAGTTATATGTGATATATATACAATATAGAAGATAAACTATTCCTGCAAGCAGTAGTATCCTTCAAAAGTCACCTGTACATGCTTCTGTTACTTACATATATAATGTGAGTAACAGACAAACACTATAGAGTGCATTTTTACCAGGGTTGTGCTATTCTTATGATGCTAGTCTGATTAGTTTGTGTTATATCAGGTGGTTAATGACCTTATAATTCATCTTTCTCTGCTGTGGTAGGGTTTAAAAGCAGATTACCTTCCCTTTAAGGAAAGGTAAATCATTTATTTGAAATAAATATCCAATTTGTATGTAATCTCATTTCATTCTAAATTTCAGTGGAAAACTATTTAAGATCAACAGGAAGCTAACATAGCTTCATTGATTTCAGTGGAAGTACATCTGTTTACAGATAATTGAGGATATTTTCTTCACATTGCCATACCTTATATTGTCAACAGAGTGTATATTTTATTGTCAGAGCCAGATCTAATGATCATGGGGAGGAGTAAAATGTAAATAAAAATCCAGAGATTTCTGAAGGGTTCTTATATTAAAAAGAATAAAATACTAGAAAGTGGAGAATCATAAACAGATTGCAAATATCCCATTAGGTCTTTGAAAATAAATGCTGAACACTGTTTCAGTAATAAGCATTAAACAAAAATAATTGCTCAGTTTTAGCTGAAAAGTTTTTCTTAAATTTCTTTGCATAACTTCTGAGAAGGCAACTGAGCCTCTGCTGTCTTCTCTGAACCAAACTTCTTCTGCAAAGGAAGAAAACACAAGGTGAGAACTTGTACAATCCTATTTATAATAAGGAATTGGGTGTGTGTTCTGAGGAGTATGACTGACAAACATACATGTGCATCAAAAAGTTATGAGAATGATTCTACAGCTAAGACTGCATTTCAGAATAGCCTTCTGTGAAAGATAAATCTAGTTCTTTTTCTTGAAAAAACTTTATTGTGAATTTTCACACACAGTTATGACATTGGATAGAAATAGCAGAACAGTATTTTAAGTACTTCAAGGAGAATTTATATGCAAGTCTTCTTGGTCCATATATCTTTGCAAGTATTCCCTCAAAGCAGAGAAAATCAAAATCAGCATTGTGGCTTCTCCTGTAGCTGAGATCCTGCAAGCAACATGAGATTCTATTAGAAATTTTAAAGGTGAGTGAAACCACAGTTGAAGCAAGCAGTAGGGCAACTGCAGAAAGGACGGGCATCCTATGGAGAACCATTATTGAGCAGCCTCCTGTCCTGAAAGGTAATAAGAGAAAACTGAGGGTAGACCAAAGAATATATGGGATTTCTGGGGGCAAAAATGTGAGAGAACTTTCAGTGCTTGAGACAGACAAACTATCAGTTGCAAAAAAAAGTTTGTACCTGTTACACTTCTCCATTATTTGTTCTCCCATGAGTTAAAGGTTATATTCTAAGTGGGGCTGACAGCTATTGTGAGGTATATTGCCTGCAATATGTAGATAAAATGAAGCATTCATTTGCCCTTAATAATCTCATTGTAAATAAACATAAAGCTCATTAAACGAACCCACTTCCTGTCCAATCTATTGTGGAAAATTCCTGGGAAAGCTGAACTAAAAAAATATGTTTGCAGAAGCTGTATCAGGGTTTTCTATGACTTCCATGTGATGTTTATTTAGCAAACAGGCACAGTTTCTTTTCTACATTATCAGTGGCTGAGACGCATCCAGGCTGTGAAACTCACTTTGTAATGTTTCATCATTTTGCAGTGTTCCATGTTTCCTGTGACTTTGGACAGATTTTTATACTTACTTTTAGCTTTGGCCGTCCAACCCTTGCCCTGTTGTAAGCCTAGTTAAAGAGGTGAAAAAGATTCCTGAAAAAAGGCAAAAGTTGCTTAACAAAAATTATTGCCAAACTGTAAAGGCTGAGAGCAAAGCTGCAGTCATCAGTGAATGGGTCACACTGGAACCATACATTCAAGGAACTAAGGCCAAGGAGGTTTAAACTTTTTACAGCTGACTGAAAGATGGATAGTATTGCAGAGGAGAGAAACTTGTGGAACAGAACTAGGCATCAGAATATTTCTTGGTCTTGTGGGTTACATGTAATTAGAGATCCAGCAGTAATAAAGATAAAACCAATAGACACATCATTAACATCACAGATGTCTTACACAGGTGAAAATTACATCATCATTTTTGAAATATCCACTGAGCTTTATTAATTTTTCAGTTCAATATGAGCTCTGAAGGTTTTTATGGGCTCCAGCTCAGAGGCTTGCAATTCCTTTCTTCATGTAACAGTTTATTTTGATATTGATGGCTATTGTTGATTTGCTTTTTGTTTTGTCAGTCTTTATTTTTCTTTATTTAATCCATCCAGAGTTTGTGTGAGAACAGAAGATCCTCAGATGCATACAGCTGAAATGGGAAAAACTTTGAATTAAAGGAGTTCAAACATAGGCTCCTTAATTGGGTGGGAATAAAAAGAATATGGACAGAACTACAATAGTCAGGAAACTGGAAAAACTGTTGACCTGGAGGGCTGCCCAGCATTTTCATTAGGTGTTTCCCTCTTTAGGTGAGGATATCCAGGATATGTGAAAATCTAGGTCACAGTCACTATCTAAGTGGAAGAAAGAAAATTACTTAAAAATTTATTCCTTATTTAATTAGAAACTGTAAAGATACTGAAATGGAAAATGACAGCACTAGCTTTTTATATATACAATTAATATTTTTTTCTTAGTCAAGTACATGAAAAAAATGTTCTCCATGATTAAAGCAACCTTTCCAGTGCAATTTTCAGTCTCCTCTGAAACCCAGAATGATTTAAGTATGGGATCCAAGCTTGGTTAAGCTCTTCCCATAGCTGTGGGATTTTCTAGAGCTTGCCAGAGATACTGCATACCCTGACAAGAAAAAGATAAATGATGTTCTTATTAGTGGTCTTTTTCTGGTTTTAGATCACAAATACAGTTTTGAAGCTCTTTGTTATCTATTTTGCTAGTACACTGAAAAAATTATGGTTGAAAGTGCTATTTATAAAGAACTGCCACTCTCAAAGCAAAAATGACAAGGCAGACAAAGGTCCAGATTCTTCTCAAAGGGTTGTAAGGACTCAATTTTGTAAGGATCTGACAGTCAGATTGTAGTTTCCTATTATACTACTGCTCAGTATCTGGGTCAATGTTAACTGCATGATACCTTTCCTTTATTCAGGCCAAACCTCTGATACTTCAGTTGAGCAATACAACAGGAATGAGCTTACACCTCATGTGAGCATAAGGTGACATTCATCTCAAATAAAAGGCAGATTTAATCAGACTTATTTAGGCTCCCTTCAGAAAGTGTCATTGCAGAGAGAGAGAGGCACCCTGGTCACCCTAGAGTGACGTCCTAGGATAAGTATGATGAACTTGATCTGGAAAATTTCATGGTGAGCTATGCTAAATCATTCATGTGCCTGAGCCCTGAAACACTTCTTCAAACTGGTCTGCAGTCTGCAGAATGGATATGTTTCACCAGACCAACTCCTCTGTCATACAACTGGTCTGATGCTTTCTCCTCCAAGTGTCTCTTCAACACTGTATTGGAGCAGACAGAGGTGGCTTAATGAATTATTTATGGCATTTGAAATTGCTTCCTGATGTCCTCTACCTTGTTATTATAGAATCATAGAATGGCTTAGGCTGGAACAGACCTTAGAGATCATGTAATCCAACCTCCCTGCCATGGGCAGGGACACCTCTCAACTAGACTAGGTTGATCAAGGAGTCATCCAACCTGGCCTTGAACACCTTCAGGGAGGGGGCATCCAGAATGCCTCTGGGCAATCCATTCCAGAGTCTCACCACCCTCGTACTGAAGAACTTTTTCCTAAGATCCAAATTAAACCTATTTTCCCTCAGTTTAAAACCATTTCCCCTCATCCTATCACTGGACATTCTTGTGAAGAGTCCCTCTCCAGCCTTCCTGTAGGTTCCCTTCAGGTATTTGAAGGCAGTTATAAGTTCCGCTCAGAATCTTCTCTTCTCCAGGCTGAACAATCCCAGCTCCCTCAGCCTACCCTCATAGCAGAGGTGCTCCAGCCCCCGGATCATCTTTGTGGCCCTCCTCTGGACTCATTCCAACAAAATCTGTGTCCCTCTTATGGTGGGGACACCAGAACTGGATGCAGTATTCGAGGTGGGGTCTCACAAGAGCAGAGTAAAGGGAAAGAATAACCTCTCTTGATCTGCTGGCCACACTCGATGCATCCTAAAATGCAGTTGGCTTTCTGAGCCACATGAGCACACTGCCAGCTCATGTTGAGCTTCTTGTCAATATGCAACCAAAATTCTTGCATTTATGTCATATGGTAGGTGCAGCCAGACATTTGAAAGGGGATGTTCATCTGCACAATATAGATGTACTGCGTCTCTGTCTCTTGATTCATCTGTTCTCCTTTGTGCTTGTCCAATTATAGTAAGGAAAACAATGTTTTGCCTGTCCACTTTATGCCCAAGGAATTTAATCTTTGCCTTTGGATGTTCTTTATTCATAATGTATTAAAACGATCATTCTGGAAAAGTCACAGAACAAGTTCTGATATTTATCAACCTCCCTTTTAAAGTGAAGATGAGTAGCTATTCATGCAGTGGGAAGAGGTGTTGACATATAAAAGAAGCTACCTAGGGAAAAAACTCTTCAGTCTATAACACATGATTACAATGAGATATTTAAAGCTTGATGAAGAACGTGATGCAGCAATCAGAAGATGATATTTTACATTGTGCAGCAGGTCAAACTACATGATCATCATGGTCCCTTTGGGTGTCAAACATCTGTATGTCTTCAGTCTGCTTATTCTTCTCTGCTGGAAGTGGATTTCTCTATAAGTGATTAAGCTGTCAGACGAGTTTTAGGTTAATCAAGTAGTGCAAGCTGTTACTAGAAGTGGAAGTAGTCTATATTAGATCAAAGTGATTGTGGCAGCTTGGAGGCAATTACTCTCAAAAAGAAAGAGAAGAAATATGTGAAAGACAGTGAGCCACCAGAAATACATAAAGGAGAGGGAAAAGAAGCGTGACAAGAAAGAGAACAAGAAAAGGAAGAAAGAATATATTTATTTAACTGTGTTACGGAGCTTTCTATGACAGTTAGACACAATCATGGCAGCACAAGTGTAACAGAAGCTGATGTTGCAAGTGTTGGACAATTACTTGGTTTGTAACTGATATTTATTACTTCTATAATACTATATTATTATAGTTCTGGTCTTTATGGAAGGAAGATAGATTTTTTCAAACCTGGAAATGTTAGAGATTTTTAGCCTTATATATTTTCGTTTAGTTTCTGAATATCCAGAAGGCAATTGGTAGGAAAAGCAATTAACTTATCCTCTGAATTTAGCTGTTTCCCTGTGAAGAAGGTTAGAAATATATGATTATCTTTGCAAAGAATTTACCGTGTGTTTAATTTCTTTCTACCACACTGATAACAAGACTTAACCTTGAGGAGCAGATTTACACATCTCTAAGTCAGTAATTGGCTAATGGTTGTCTACACACTGATACCTGTGGAATACAGGGTTGCCAAGAACTGGTCTTGTATTATCCTTTTGAAAAGGGAACACATATCCACAGCGCTCCAAGGACACAGCTCTGTAGAATACTTGACAGTCACAAGACAATCATCTGATCATTAGTGAGCACCCTGTGATGTTCTCAGCAATTTTAAGCCACAGCTTCAGGGTGATTGCACCTAGAAACCATCCTTCCTTATTTTCTGCACTCAAGCCTCTTATGACCTTGCTCTTGTATTTTCAGTATATTCTCCCTATTTCTCTTTCCTCCATTTATTTCTTCCCAGTAAACTTCTGGAAAATAAGTTTCTGTGGTGCAGTGAACTGACAAAAATAGAAGGGCTATCCAGACTGTTGTCATTTTTCATAGTTAGCATCCCAGAGTTGTCCAGGATTTAAGAATACACTTGCAACATGGAGCTCCACTTCCACCATCTTTTCTAACCAGAGAACTGAAATATTGATGAACAGAGACTGAAGCATTTAAGGTTAAAATATATGTTATAAAACATACACCAAGAGATGACCCCAAACTGAATATATAGCTGAATTAATTTTGGTTTCATGTGACGTCAGCATGGCCCATTGGATGAGTTACATCCTTGCATTCACTCTGGGGATATCTATTTTTCAATCTGTCTTACTTGATTTTTACTTTCAGGCAGGCCAATTGACCATGTATACTTGCTTGTGTCAGTAACTAATTTTAGGTAGCTAGTCTAATTGAAGATGTTATGATCCTTTAGCTTGTCGAATAGCAATTCACGTTTTCTGATTAATGTGATTCATTTATATTAGATTTGGCTTGACAGGATGACAATGTGTCATACAGAATACAAGGATGACAGGGTCCTCCATCTCCTCTGTCACCTTTCATTGGGAATGGGTCAAGGCTGTGCCCTACAGTATCTTACCTGCAATATGCTAAAATTTAAACAGTATTGCAACCATGTATGGTCTACCCAATATGTTCTCACAGGTGGCAATAGGCTTTCAGAAGGGTGACAAGTTAAATAGCTTTCTTGCATTTGTAACCCTATCTGTAACTTAACTTTCTTTGTGACATCCTGATGTACATAAAAAATTACTGAGAAAAGTTGGAAGAAAAAGAAAAAATTCCTGAATGAAACGAACTTTAACTAATGCAAAATAAAAATATTGCAGGGTAAATATACAAGGAAAGTGAATACTAACTAACACATTGGTTGGTGGAGGAGAGAATGAGTTAGGTGGGGAAAATGGATCAGTAGCCAGAAGTTGAAAAATATGTCAATAAATATAAACATGACATCAAGTAAAAGGATATCTGTAACTTCAGCTACAAATTGTATATTCCGTTGCTTCTATAGATTGAATGTCTTGTATACGTACAGTGCATGATGAATACTCAAAAATATTCTATCTGTTTTATTAGATTAATTGTTACAGTCAGGCCAGCCTGCTCAGGCTCATTGGTGCTACAGCACTCCCACCTAGAAAACTGCACGTGTACAGCTGTCACTGACTCAGAGCAGCATTTAGTTCAGCAGGAGCTTTGAAACATCTCTATTCTAATCTTCTGTTCAAATTAGATTCAAGACTGAGCTGAAAACAGGGGTTTGGGGGCTTTGTACAGTTGGGTCTTCAAAGGACAATCTGTGACTCCAAGGACAGAGATCCACAACCTCTGAGATGTCCAAGTTAAAAGCCCCTATCTTCCCTCTATTGTAAGAATTCATTTCAAGCCCCTTCCCTATCCCCTGCCAAACTGGATGTTCTTCCTAGTCCCATGCTTACTCAGCCCTCCTTCTCATACAAGTAGCTTGTATTCTCATTTCCTCTTCTGCTGGCTTGTCCCTCATTCCATAAGTATTTTTATTACCAACATTTTTACAGCCTCTGAGAAGGATGTGATGGCCAGGGGATTAATATCTGTTGTTTCATAGAGGCAGATGAGCTCATATAGCTGCTACTGCAGTTTCCAACACCACATGTGAAGATCTCATCTGACAGTAGCAGGGCATGACCAATTGCTTTATCTATCTCATCAAGGAGAAAATATTTTCAAATTTCCAATGCAGCAATTTAATAAAGACTCTTACTGTTCAACACAGACTTAAACTCTTTTTAAAAAGAGGTAAAAAAGGCATTTTGTTCAGTAGAGTTGATTTATAGAACCTGTTCTGGAAGCAGAAGAGTTTTTGGTTAAATTGTCTGATGATGAAACATCTGCAGCAGCACGTGTCTCAGTGTGGTATCTCCAGTAGACTTTACATAAACTTGATTTCCAGCTGATGTTAACAGAGGTGTTGCAGAGTGGTAGTTCTTGGGTCTTGGCGACCATCTTACTAAAAGTCCAAAGAGAGATGAAATTTCTGGCCAGTACAGAAGTTTTGCACTTGCTGAGATCTCAGTGATCATGTTATCTGCAGAGAAAATAAACTGCTGCTTTTCATGGAGTTGTTTCACTTTGACATGAAATGGCAGATAGAACATCCATCTGTCTTTTCTTTCTTGTTTCTTTCTTTCTTGCCCACAATATGGCATCTTAACATATTAAAACACAAGTAGAATAATCGGCTTGAGACTCCTTTTTTGTTGTTGCTTTTTTTAAATCAAACTTTTAAGACATTTTAGGAGGTAAAACAGATGTAAAATAAGAAATTTCTGTCCTCAGTCCCTCTTCTTCAACATGCAAGTTGGGTGAGACTGCTGAATGGAGCTTTTAAACATTTCAAAATGTTTAAATGTTCAAAATCAGCCTTTTGCAGTGACATACAGAGATTTCAGTGTATTTGAGGATAAATAGGAATTAATACATCAATAATATGATTGCATATGTCTGTAGCTAAGTTAAGCTTGTCAGCTAGAAGGACACTGGACCAAACTGGACCAACATTCAAGCTTCAGCTGTATATGTCCAAGTGCTGGGTGGCTTAAAGAAAAGGGAAAAAAAATGTAGATGCTTTAGTAAGATGAAATAGAAGTAACACGTGACAAAGTTACTGGTATATTAAGAGATATCAAATATAGAAAACAGGAGGAACAATGAAATGAAGCTCAGTCAAGGTAAAGGCTATATTCAAGACATAGTAGCATTGTTACAGCTGTGATGGATAAAAGCAAGGCACAGTGTAAGTACTAAAGGAATTTTTTTTTATGAAAACTGACTGGGATGTCTGAAAAAATATAAATAAGCTTTTAGATATATTTTCCTGTCAACTAGTAGAACATCAGTTAAAAACATGTCATTCAGAAATAAGATACTTGATTCAGATTCTTTGTTGTTTATGCATATTCTTGTACTTCTATGTTTGCAGTTTTGCAGTTGTAATGTTGTTGCGGCTGTGATGATCTACAGATATTTTTTTACAATCATGTTACATTTGAGAACTGTATTTTTTAAAATCCATATACTTTTTCTAGTAAAAGATATCCCTCTCTCTGTAAACCTTGACCCCTTCTCTACAACAAGACTATAGCAAAACAAGTTGTACATTAAAAGTTAAGACTCATAGCTATCAACTGCAGAAAAAAATGCACATAAAGAAAACTATCATTTTATGTAGTGAAGTGGAGAAAATCCTGGCATTTTATGGCCAGGGAAAGTATAAATAAAAAAGGATGAAGCATGCTTAAAATAGACAAATACATGAAAGTGAGGGACAATTGCACCACATGCTCCATGTAATGTGGAGACTGCAGAAGCAAGAAGCTGGTGGGAGTCTTTTTTTTTAAAAAAAAAAGAAATTAAACTTTCTTTGTATTATCATTTAAAAAAAAAAGAAAAAAAACTATCCCCTTTCCACATGCTTAATTTTTAGAGATGATTTAGAATAAAAGAGGAAAAGTATGTAGGCATGTTTTAAAATAAATATTTTGTATTTTGTGTATGCTATTATTCAAATAAAAATTATCCACTTTTTAGACAAATATTTCATTTTGCCTGTGCTGATATTTGTGAATGGTAATAAAAGTCTACTGGTGTTTTAAATACAACTAGCAGCAAACTTCTGCTGTGTTTATTTAAAAATACAGCCAAATGTTGCCTCTGTCATTTTTGAGTAATATATGTGACAGTACACATAGAACTATAGACACAAATACAAGAATAGTAAAAGGTGTATGAAAAACTCAGAACTGTGTTTTGATGGGTCACGTATGAGTGGAATCCACTGTTCAGGAATCCATGCATGAGGATTGAGATATGTTTGACATTCAGTGTTTCACAGCTGCCAAACAAAATATTCTCCACTTTCATAAATCCTGCTGTATAGAGTTCTTCACTGTTAAAAGTGCTTTTGCCAAAGAGCTATGATTCACCCTGATCTTAAGAGTACTTCTCCTGTTACCTGCTCTCAGCTTGTCTAATCAGGGTCCTTGTAGTCTGAGTGGCAAAGCCAGTCCAATTTTATCCCTCCATAAAGCTATAGCAGAGGCAGAATTATCCCAGTTTCATCCTTCATGTTAACCTTTCATTAATTTCTGGTGCTTGTATCTTTTTTTGGTTATTAATGAAAGGCTGGTATCTCACTACATATTGTAGCTTTAGCACAGATAGTATTTATTTCAGAATTCCTGTACCAACCATGTCTACAACTTTCATACTCATTCCATAGATATCACTATGGTAGTTGATACAGGTCTGGAGGTGAAGGTAATGGAACCAGACAGAGTTTATGGTAATAATAGATCTCTTTCTCTTCGTTACATGAGGCATTCTAATTCATGTAATGTTCCTTCTCCAGTGGAGGACTGCAGCAGATTGCCCATTCTTGAGCTCAGTATTAATTATGCTTACTAGTGCTTCTGTAGTTGAAGGTCCCATGATAAACACCTATTTTATTTTTAGGGGCTTATAATTCATGTTTAAAAGCTCACTTTGGACTGAAATATGTCACCACCATCGAACACTGACTTACCTGACCTGGCAGTAATATATGATAGATATGGAAGGAAGAAGCTGCGCTTTGAATAATTCAAGGTGATTATCTCATGTGGAAAATCATTCTTTTCATGTGCATGTCACCTGAATGGCTGTATAAGTATGGACCTAACATTGACAGGCTATATCTCAGCATAACACTATGTCAATAAACACAGGCCAGTCCTCTTCCCTACTTTTTCTCCCTGATAGAATTTGCATTACAATAAATGAATAAGGTATTTTTCAAAAGTCAACAGAAAATATGTGAAAAGCTAAATTTATCAGTCTTTTGACATTCCCAGTCCTAGGACACATAATGGCACGATTTTTGATAGGACACCTTAATTTGTATGTCACCAAAGAGAACATCATCTCCATTGATATTTGTATTAGTCACTTTTCATGAATTTTGCAGTTATTCAGTTTGAGAGCTGAGTTACAGTTTCGGCAGACAAGTGTGTGCATCACAAGATCCCTGGCACTAATGAATCTCTAGCTGAACAAAATCAGCAAACTTAGCTCAGTACTCTTTTTCTGAGCTATAGATTAAACACAAAATTGAGTATCAAATTCTTTCTGCCAAAGAATACAAGTTAAATATGAATTAATGGAGCATGTAGTTGTCAAGGTACAGTCATCAGAACAATGATTAAAATACCCTTTGTATAAAGGAAATTAAGCTCCTACTTAATCAATCTCCATCCCAAGGGATTATAAAGTAATGACCTCCTCTTTTTCTTTCCCAAAGCCCAGTAGTGATGGGGAGCAGACGGGGTGCTCACTGAGGGTCAACAGCCATCAACCCAACGTAAGATCTACCATATAACATGTTGACCTAATTTCATTAGTATATTCCTCTGTGCTTATCTGCTAACCTTCCCAAAAATCCATACTGCATACCAGGAAAATGTCAGCCCTGCAAAAATGCAGAAATGAAAATATGCACATAATTTTAACAGAGCTTTCTGTAGTATAACTATTGGAACTATATTGCTAACATTTTAAATGTAGACCTGTAGTGTTAGCCTTCAAATAGATGAGTAATGAAGACAATCTCCCAGAGAAACATGTATAAATTTTGCTTTATTCAAAAGAAAGGTAGGTGTGTGTTAATATCTCTCTGATCAATAGTTAGCCATGTATTTCCATTTTCAATCCTATTTTGATTTGTTGAGCAAAAGTACAACTCCAGTTCCTCAAACCTAATTATGAAGAAACAACAGGGGAGGGAACACGTTTGAGACACTATAGGAAGGTACTATTGATTAAAATATTTTTTAAATATATGGACAAAGAAAAAATATTTTTAAGGGAGCTGCTTCAGGTTTCTGCAGTTGGCTGGAGTCATATGCAATGTGTACTAGTCCATGACTTCTACTTGAGCCAGTGTGACCCTCATAAACTCTACTTTAGAACTGAAACTGAAATGGTTCAAGAGTATTGAAGAACATTTAAAGAAAAGAAGTTTTAAGCTCTATGGAACTGAGGATGAAAGGTCCTTCTTTATAATGAGATAATTATGTATTGTCAGTAAAATGTGTTTGATTTGCCATAAAATCTTTCTTTGTTCCTCAAAATGTAAGTTTAAGAACATACAAACTAATATACCATAATGATATCTTTGTGAAAATATTTCATTACCTGTTTCTACAAAGCTCATTTTTAAATCTTTCCCTGGTTTTTCATTTTTATGACCTTTTTTTTACTTCTTTTTCTCATGGAAATGAGGACACAAGAAAATGAGGAAGTGAGTTTATTTCGTAAAACCTGTACCTATAGTGCACAGCTCAGATCGGCCATATGTATATACTGCTTGTTGTGGTGATATATGCTGCTCTCTCCACAACAGCAGATTCCCAAAATGAAATAACAGCACATATCAGACATATACATTCACTTCTGTCTCAAATCTAGAGATTCTCAGTACTCTTCATGGTTTGTATTTATAAATTTGATTTGTTGTTTGGGTTTTTTTTAAGAAGTTCTTTTACTGAACAGTTTAAAAACGTACTTCAGTCCTTTGGTCTTATCTTTTAGTCTCAAACACAATGAGAAAAACATGACTTTTAATATAAAGTACCAACTTCACTTCTATCATTTTTAAAGCATAGTTTACAAAACTAACAGTTAGAAATACCTTGCTTATCCCCTACTATTGTTGGATGATGTAGCGAATACAGTTTCAAAAGATGACAAGAAGATGCGTTTAGCAGTCTGAATTGGTGGAATTTCCTCAGTAATAAAAATAGTAGAAATAATTACCATCATATTTGAAAATATCAGTGAAAATTATAGTCTAAACACATTTAACATGTATAAAATATTTAAAATAATTCCAGGATCCTGAGTAAACTTTAGAGTCATAAATTAATTAACATTGAAGTCCACTTCCCCACCCTAAATATGGAAGCTGTGCCTCATTTACTTGTTCCTGAAAGTGTGAATTTCTATTTCTGAAAAAAACAACCAACCAACCAAAAGAGAAACACTGAAGAGTACCAAAAAATTCCCTTCAAGAGTCCATCATCATCTCTCTTTGAGATAGCATTGTAATCTCATATATGTTTTGAAGCTGATTTTGTGCTCTTTTAAAGACAGACTAAATATATGAAAAGTCACTCTTTTAAAATACAGTTAGATTAGCTGTAAAAAGAACAAATGTATTATGACTTCTAAAATAATTAGTTGGTAATACTGCTATTGCTACTATATATTCCTCTGATCCTTTGTCTCAGATTTTCTACCTGTTTGAAGAAAACTATGTAAAAAAAGCAGTAGCTAGGAAACCCACCACTGCTAACACAGCTCTTGTTTCCTCAGCTCCTCTATGCGGGGAATGAAGAATTAGGTTTAGTGGATATTTTGGCTTAATGAAGGTGCTAAGGGTAAAACATTCAAAGGGAAAGAAGTCAGTTAATTAAGAATCTTACATTAACAGTGCATGTGTTCTAGCTATGTCTCTTATGTGTTTTGCTTTTAAAGAAATCATGTACATCTAATGTTGTTCAATGTCATTTTACTGAAACTGGTATTTGAGAAAATTGTGGAGAAAATTAGAAGTGATGAAGCGGCCCAAGGACACAGTGAACAGGTTCCGGTGTGAAGACCTAGCTTCCTAATTGTTATTATGCTTACAAGGACACTGTTAAAAGAAAAATGAATGCCTTGCTTCACACCTGCTGTAAAAGGTGCTGCAACTCTGGAGCTTGTTTAAATCATTCTTCCTGAAACAAACTACCGAATGAAACTCAGGCCATTTAATTTCCAAATACTAATAATTAAAATGAGTCACATCATCAAAGTTTGGCAGGGCTACAGCCTTCTTTTATTTTTTCATTTTCACATAAATTTTAGCGAAGGTCAGATTTGCTGGGGGGAGGAGAAGAACCTTCCTGCTTTTGTGCTCACAGGAGGTTAAAATATGACTTGTTCACAGTGTCCCTCATAGTTCAGAACTTAATGGTCCTTGACGGGGATAACCTAGAAGTTAATTTTACTTTGTGTCCCAAAAGCAGTCATTGTCACTGTAATCTTTCTTGCAGGCTGAAGGGTATCTTCACCACCTGATCAAGCTTTCAATAGCGATTGATGAGCAATATCACCAACCAAGAAGCGCTTTGCTAGTGCTTTCCAGTAAGAGACAAAAAGAAAAAGAAGGAATGGTGTTAGCTTACCTTTTCATAACTTTAAGCCTTTCCAGCGTTCCTTACTTTAAATGACAGCTTTAGCTATTTGTAGAAGTCAAATTGCAATATGAGGAATTGCTGCTTCTTTCTTTTCCTCCATATTGCTCAAGTCCTGCCAGGGAGAGAGATGAGTTCATAATGGAGATATACACCCTCTTTCCATTTTTGTTTTCCAGAGCAGAGGGATGCCTGAAGTCAGAGGCAAGCACTATTAGGAAGGCCTGTGCTCTAATTTCTGGGCAGTGGAGTGTCCCATGTGCAAAGCAACCTCAAAATAATTAATTTCCAGAGTCTAATAATCTTTAATGGGGTAAATTTGGCTAACACATCTTTGAAACACATACATATGTGATGTCTTTTTTTCAAACTTACCCAGACTGGAGAATGTTATACCTGGTAGGCAGAGCTTTTGACAGCAGGGCTGCCCTCAAGCCCCTTTTAAAGTCACTGTTGTAAGACTCAAGCAATAAATCTTTTCAAGTAAACATCTGTAGAAGTATTTTACATAGGTATAACAGTATGCTTTTTCTCTTCCCTGACTTTTGCACTGAAACTGAAAAATCTAACAGTAAATTCTTCAGGAGGGTAACATCCATCAGGAAACCACTGATATTTATTGAAAAACAGCTAATGAGAGAAAATATAAAGCTGTTTTACTAGGTACTATAACTGCAAGTAATAGCTTCATATGTTCATAGAAGCTAAAACAAGCTATTGTAGTCTCTTATGGTAAGCTCTTAGACAACATGTGCCATAGATTTTCTCTCTGTAATCCCTATACTGAACACTTTTAATTTACCTTTAGCAACATATGTGAAACTGGTAGACAGATATAGTATCCCTACAGGTGCAACCACAGCTGAATTCCAATAAACTCTATATTAAAATAATAATACGTGGATTAGAAGTCAAAACACAGGTGTAATTGTGTTCACAAAAGGATTAAGCGTGGAAATAATTTCTGGATGAGCTTAGTTTCTCCAGAAAAAATATGAAGATTTTTAGTCCTTGAAGGCACTGCTTGAATAGCAAATTCCAAACACAAGTTTTGTGTAGTACTTCATGTGGCACACCCAATCCCCAAAATGGTTCCTGACAATCAGCAGGAAGGAGAGCCATATTTACCTGCAAACAGGACACCAGAACTGTTTGGTTTACACTAGCTATTCCTGGAGAACAGAGAGTTTTTGATATGCTATGATGCCCTCCTTCAGGTGTCCACTAGCAGTATCATGGGCGTGAACACTTTAGCTGTTGGTCTTCTTCATGGTGAACGACTCTTCTATCCCCTAAGGAAAAGGAGTCTGAATTCAGTGCCTGAGGGTGGACATGCGATATGCAATCCACTGCAGGTGGTAATATTAAGCCAGTTCAAGTATCAGCAGCAGAATGGGTAATATCAAACCTCAATTTACCGTACCAGTTCAGGAACCACCCACGACAGACCTGGTACCATGCAAGGTGAACATTAGAGGGCTGACTGCTGGGAACTTTTCACAGGTAATTGAGGACTGCGAGTCTTCCCCCAAAAAGTGCTTCAGGATGCAGAGTCCTGTCACTGTGCTTACAGGAAGCCCTGAACAGAAGAAACTTTTGTGTGGCTCTGTGAATCACCTGTGTTTCTTTTTATCCTTTTAAAAATACAGTTTATATGAGAATCGAATAGGGACTTTGCTCTGAGCAGCACACGTATTAGCCTCTGCACTTACAGTCTCCCAGCTGTGTGTGATTTACAACAGACATTGTCCCCTAATACTCCCAGCAGTGTCAAATTATGAATTTCAGAGGAAAAAATTACATAGTTAACAAGCACATCCAACACCAACAGTATTTTTCAGGCACTGCTAAGCACAATATCTGAGCATTGGTCCATGGAGGATCCCAGACTTTGCCCCCTCTCATAAAGCAAGAAAAATTTTCTAATGACCATAGATTCTTAAAGGCAGAATCTTTCTAGCCATTGGATGAAGACTTTTCATTTCTGGGTATTTCACCTTGTTTCTTCTGTGGGTTTTCTGGTGTTCTGATGACTTGGACAAGTTTCTTCCCAGTGATAGAAGTCTTGGAGCTGTTAGTCTTGGAGTCATGTTGCTTCTGGTAGGCCTAGAGCTGTTCTGTGGGCAGGAGGCTAACAGTGCCACAGTGCCACTTGGCAGGCCAGCTGCAGCCTTACTGGATTATCTGTCAGATGATCCACCTGCATTGTTGCTCTGTCACTGACATTCTGAAAAGTATCCCCAGTATTAACCTGCTCTTCCCTGTTCTACTTTCCTAGATCTTGACTAATGCAAAAACTTTTAAGTTGACAGAAGGGAAGTTGACCCAATGACCAGATGAGTATTATCACTGAGTTTCTGGAAAGGGACGGTCTTTTTGTTAAAGCAACTTTTAAAACATTTTTAATTTTGAAGCAAAATTTCTGGAATAGAAGTAATTAAATCATTATAACAAAGTTATGTTAATACATTTCAAAATGACCCCCACATGGCCACATTTTGAAATATAAGCTTTTCCTAATAGATCTGAATTTGTCTAATTTATTTAGTACTGGCTTCAGAGAAATGGTTTTCCTGTTCACAGGAAAGCTGCAAGACTGCATGCCTCTTGGAATCCGTACAGATAGCTACCACCTGTGCATGGAAGATGCTCAGAATCTTATGCTATAAAGCATTTCACCAATGGGAGTCAACTTCAGAAGCAATGGGTTTAGGAGAGCTATATTTTAGCAGCAGGACATTTGTCCCTACAGATCTACACTAAATGAAGACAAGTTGTGGAAACATGTTCAAAGAAATTTGTTGCTGTATGATGTTTTTTGTATGTGACTCTCTTCTAAATTCTGTGAAGATAGGGCAAAATCACTTCAATTGTTTAAGTTACAGAAAAAAAGTTTACATTCACATTTCTCCAATAGGGAAAATAATGCTTCACTTGCATATATGATCCTAATATTATTTTTCAAAGAACATGCCTTTGATTTGTTAAGTCCTGTAAAGATGTTGACAAGATAATTATATTTATTCCTATTAATAGTACTTTCTATTGGGAAGATTTACATGGTACTCAGTCATTCTAATTGATCTTCAAGAGAATGATGCTCCAGAAGCATCTCTGTGAGCAAGGTAAAACAATTTATTGGAGTTATCAAAAAATGAGATTTTATTTTTTAAATTATGTTGAAAATTATTTCAATTCTACTGCTAGAAAAGGAAAACCTGTCTTCTTTTTCCTAGAATTGCCAGTCTTACCTACATAAGTAGGCTGTTAAGTCTGACTTCTTCAGGAATTCAGCAAAGTTGCCTCAGATAGCAGATCATATGCACAAAGGGTAAATTGGTGTCTTGGCTGATAGCTCTACCCTACCTATTTATGGGACGTGACAGGCCACTCCTAAACCTCCCCTGGCATTTGAGAAGAGGCACACCGGGCAAATTTTGCATGATATGAATTGAATGCAGACCAGAATTAAGTGTTTTTTAAAGCGACTTAGTATTAAACAATAAATAAACACAAATGAGTGGAATAATTTTAAATACACCCTATAGTACAAGTCCTCATCACAGCTAGTGTCATTAAAATAAAAGTTGCATTGTGATGTGTAATTAATAGTAAACATTTAAAATTCAATTCAGATTGTTTTCTGTTATGCACAGCAGAAGTTTCAGGCTACTGCAACTTTGTCTCCTAAATATGATAAAACCTCTCAGCTGTCACCATTTCTGGGCTGAGCTTACAGACCTGTACAGTGCTGCTGAGAGCTGGTCTCACTTTCTGCTAGAGGCAAGGAGGTTGACCATGCCCACATGTGTCATTTTGTTAGCTTAAAGGAATTCACAGGGAACTAGACAATAGGTGGATTTGGCTCCTTACAACGTGGCAGAGAACTAAAGGACAAAACTTCAAAAGCTATTTAAGGTGAAGGAAAGGGTAAATACACGTATTTTTTCAGTACATACTGGCAGGTCCTCATTCCTTCTCAGTTAGGCCCCTCATTAAGACCAGCTACTTCCATGAAGTCCTGGTAACTGTCTGCAGGTGGACATCAGAGAACCTCTGAATGAGACTTTTCCCAGGAGCACTTCCAAACCCTGTCAGGTGTTAATTCTCTGATGTCTGCTAAAGTGAGGTCACACTGCCATTTTTTCTTAACCACTTGTTTAAAAGTTATTTATAGGAAACTAATTGTCTTTCAGGCCTCTATCCCCTGACAAATTTAGATAAAATTGGTCAGTGAATTGAATGCCATTATAAATTGACATATAAGGGTGTACAGACATCTACAGAGAAAGACAGTGCACATGGAAGTCTTAGGAACCCAAGCTGAAAAAAAAAACCAACAAACCTAAAGTAAAAATGATACTGTGGGATGATGAACAGAAATGAAGGGGGCATGTTTTCCTATTTAAAAGAAGATTAAAAAGATTGATTATTCAGTTTGTGAAAAGAAAGCACAGAAAGATATGAGCCAGTTACACAACAGAATGAAGAGAACAGAGAGGGCCAACGGAGCCTTCCTTTTTTGAAGGACAAGAGGGCACTTTCTGAAAACACAAGGTAACAAACAGAAAACAGAAAATACTTGAGGCAAATGACTTGGATTTTTAAAAGGCACCAATGTATAAAGAGCAGCATCTGCAATTGCCATAGCCAAGACAGCAATTACAGTAACTATTTTTCTTAATAGTTTGTAGAATAAACTGATCACCATGATCCAAAAAGTCAGTCTTTTCACTATGATATGTTATAGGCTAACATTTGCCATGTTATACAATAAAGCACTGGACCTTCACCTGAAGCACTTAATGGAGTGTGCTGTCATCAGAGCCAGTGTACTGGTAACAAAGGGGAGAGCTACACGTTGCTGTGCTTTGCAGATCCTGTAATTCAGCTGCCATCCTAATCAACAGCAGCACTTAATAGTAAAGTTTAGGAAACATCGTCTCCATTTTTATTTTTGTTTGTTAATAACAGTAGGCACATCCTGCGACAGTATGAAGAGCAGCACTGCTTAGTAAAGAATTTTAACTGTTTGAAACAAACAGCACTTCTCTTTTCCCAGGAGGAGAAGCTAGGTTTGATTGATTAAACAATAAATAGTGACTATCTTTAGCACTACAACTTCTTGGTTTTATTCTGGACAATTTATTGTGTTTACTGTGGATAACATATATCCTTAAAGACAGCAGAGAAATATCAAACCTCTTATAGAAGAGGTGCACTTCGGAAAAGTCATTACATTTTAACTAGCCTCTAAAGTGTTCTCATATTTACACTAGGATTGGTATTATCTTATTTCATGCTTTAGTTTGACCTTGTTCACCTAGATACCACAAAAACAAGCTTATTTTTTCCTCCTGACAAATATGCTAAGACCATACTTCATCAGTTACAAGTACTAACAGAACTTCTTCAATGAAATTGTCTCTAAAATAGATTTTTCAGTATATTGTGTCATTTGTTTTATGGTCCTGCACTAACCTCTCTTTTTAATTTAATCTGCTGTTCATTAGTCTCCTGTGATACTCTAAACTGTACTGCATTCTGCACAGTCATCCAACTCTGGATTTACCTTCTAAATGCAGAAGCTTATTTTATCAGGATAAAATAAAAATAAATTTTTTTAATGATTTTTTTTTAATGATAAAATTTTAAACCTGAAAATCTTATTTGAAAAACTGAAATTGTTAAGCTCCTTCTAAATCTTGATAATTATTTTTACATTGCAAGAAAGCTATCTTTCACATTTTATAGGGAAAAGGGAAAGAAAAAAAGGTATATTTTTCCAGAGGTGTGAAAATTTAAACCTGTTGTCTTTTTATGGAATTTGTGCTCCCAATTTCTTCACATGAGCTTGAAACTGTGAAACTGAGGTTAACTGATTTATTAGGTAATCACTTCAGTGCTTTTAAAGAGTTAGTTTCCTCCTTAGAACACAAGATATAAATTCACTGGCTGGTTAACCTTCATTACCCATCTAATTCCCATCCACTTGAAGCATCTCAAAATATTTAATGTATTCATTCTCACAACATTCTGTGATCCACAAAGTGCTATTTTCTTCACTCTACAAGAGCCTAAGGTCATACAAGAAGTGTCTTTCAGAGCAAACACCTGAATGAGTCTCCAAATCACAGGCTAGCCTAGTGCTTTAAACATTTGTATCTGTATGATTTTTTCATCCTCTCTTAAGATGAATAAAATTGTGAAGCAGAAAAAAAAAAAAAAAGACAACTGATTAACACTGTTATCTATTCAGTTTTGGTATTTCTATTCATTCATTTCTGGTTAATCTTGTAAGAAGCAAGAGATAATTAAAACTGAAAAGCTTGAAAATGAGCTGATAATGCATTAAACTTTTACTTTTTATTCACAGTTAAAACCAAAAGAAGTGTTATTCTGAAGGACTTTTGAGGTCACTAAATTAATTAAA
>JAAGNO010029262.1:0-18139 GCA_033439905.1 Ceryle rudis
GAGCCAGCGCCCTCACCTTGCGCTTCTTGGAGATCTGCACCGCCATCTTGAGCCGGGCGGAAAGGAGGGAGCGGGCCCCGCCGGGACCGGTATATCTGGTTTCCGCCGCTCCCCATTGGGCCAGAGAGATCACGTGGTGTGGCCGGCGGGGGCCGATGGGAAATGTAGTCTTCCCAAGCGTGGTCATGTTGGGGATGTTTAACCCTACCGTTGCCGTGGGGTGGGATGTTCGCCCCACCGAGCTGCTGCGAGCGCCCGCAGTCGGCATTAAACCCGCTGGAAAACCGGTGTGAAGGGTCACGTTTGTTGGCAGCGGGGTAGTTCACTCAGTTTGTTACTCGAAGGCCCACTCTGGTGGTCACCATCTGCTTAGTGGCTGGATGATGGGCCAAAAGAGTGGTGGGAATAGAGATAACTCCAGCTGATGGTCGGTCACACGTGGCATTCCCCAGGGTCCAGTGACGGGGCCTATTCTCTTTTAATATAAATTACGTGGGTGAGGGTATTGAGGCACCCTCAGCAAGTTTGCAGATGACACTTAGCTGGACATGGGTGTTGATCTGCTGGAGGGTTGGCAGCTTCTGCAAAGGGGTCTAGACAGTCTGGATTGATGGGCTGAGGCCAATGGGATGCAGTTCAGCAAGTCCAAGGGCTGGGTCCTGTCTTTGGGTCTCAACAACCCCCTGTAACACTCCAGGGTGGGGCAGAGTGGCTGGAAACTAACTGCCCAGCAGCAAAGGACCTGAGGGGGTTGGTCTAATGGCAGCTGAAAATGAGCCAGGGTGTGTCCAGGTGGCCAAATAGGCCACCTGCATCCTGGCTTATACCAGCACTAGTGTGGCCAGCAGGACTAGGGCAGGGATCATCCCCCTAGACTGAACACTGGGGAGGCCACCCCTCAAATCCTGGATTCACTTTTGGGCCCCAGATCCAAGAAGGACATTGAGGGGTTGGAGAGTGTCCAGAGAAGGGCAACAAAGCTGGGGAAGGATCTAGAGCACAAGTCTTGTGAGGAGTGGCTGAGTGACCTGGGGTTGTTGAGCCTGGAGAAAAGGAGGCTCAGCAGAGACCTTCTCACTCTCAACAACTCCCTGCGAGGAGGCTGGAGTCAATGGCAACAACAGTTGGACTCAGTGATCTTAAAGGTCTTTATCAACCTAAATCATTCTGTGATTCTAAAGATGATGTTTTCTCATGTCACTGCAGCCAGCCACCCCAGGTATGAGGGGAGCAAAGCTCAAGGGATGGTGGGTGGTAAGGGGAGTAGCAGTTCCTGTCCTAATTGGCTGCTTCTGTTGTTTTAACCTTTTTGTCTTCTTTAGGCAGTCAGAGATGAAGGAAACACTCATTGGGGAAAGGTGTGAAAATCAGAGACAGGCTATTTGGTTATTTCCAGGGAAACATCAAGAATCTTTGCTGCCAGAGGATTCTGTACTGTTACAGAATCATTGAATCGTTTAGCTTGGAAAAGACATTTAAGACCATTGAGTCCAACCGCTAACCCAGCACTGCCAGGTCACCACTAAACCATGTCCCTCAGCACCACATCGCCACGGCTTTGAAACCCCTCCAGGGATGGGGACTCCACCACTGCCCTGGGAAGCCTGGGAGAGGTCTTAAAAAACACTTCCACTCAAGAAATTGTTCCTCATGTCCAACCTAAACCTCCTCTGCAGCAACTTGAGGTCTTTTCCTCTTCTCCTGTCTCTTGTTCCTTGGGAGAAGAGACCAACCCCCACCTGGCTCTCACCTCCTTGCAGGGAGTTGTGGAGAGTGAGAAGGTCTCCCCTGAGCCTCCTTTTCTCTAAGCTGAACAACCCCAGGTCTCTCAGCAGCTCCTCACCAAGACTTGTGCTCTGGACTCTTCACCATCTTATCCAGTAATTTGCTGCTTTATGTAAATTTTAACAATATCTATTAAATATGTATAGTTAACTGTAAATACAGATGAGAACTGACCGTAAACTTACAGCTATTGCAGGTCTTCCCTGCTGTGTGTGAAGCATCATGAGCAACAGGGCTGTGGTCCCTACGCCTCTCTGCAAGACAAATGATTCAGTAAATAGGACAGTTGTTGCTCCAGGGCAGACCTTCTGTGGTATTTTTTTGGCTCCTAGAATGGTATTGTCACCTCTGCAGTCTGGGCAGGGGGATAAATTAGTAACAGCAGGATGGGATTGCTCACTTGAAGCTTCTGTTCTGGCCAAAAATGTGGAAAGTGGCATAAAAAAACCCCAAAAACCCAAAAAACAAAAACCCAACAACAACAACAAAATGGTTTAGGGATTGTGGGGAGATTACAGGGGTTTGGTTGCATCATTTAAATTAGAAATTATAATCATGAGTAGAACTGATAAATGAAAATACCCACACACTAGTGGGTAAACATGGTCTGTTTGGGAAGTGTCAGCAAAGGGAAGTCTGGGAGCTCCTCTGTGTGAAGTAAACGGTGCAGGTTGGGCCTCAACCTGGGAAAGATAGAATGTGGTCGAGATCTATCCACCCACACAAGCTTTAAGAGGGAGGATGGGTAGGGTCTGACTATTTGCAGTCCTCCCACAAAGAGCAGATGAAGGCAGTGGGAGATGGGTGTTTGCTGCAAACTGGTTTGTCCTATTTTCAGGGTTTTGGGGGCTTTTGCCTACAGAAAGAAACTCTGGGTTAGATTCTTTCTGAGCCAGTGTGGCTACTCTTGTTTGTAGGTCGTGGAATAGCAGATTGCAGGTCAGGGCCAGCGGTGGTTCAAAATGAGAGAGCTGATGGCACCTGTGTCCCCACCAAGAGGCACTGCCACAAGCTGGTCTGCCTGGCAGCCACCTCCCACAGTGCTGCCGCTGTCGGGCTGGACTGCTCAGGTCGTGCAAAGTTGATGAGCAATGAGCAGATCCCCATAAACCAGCATCACTCTGGGAAAAGCAAGGTGGAGAAGGCACCTCTGCTCTGGAGCTGGTACCAGCTCTCGAAGGGAGGACAGAGAGCAGAGTGGAACCTCTGCCACCCTCTCTGAATCCACCTGGGAGGGTGGGGGAGGGTGTCTGATACAGGCCAGCCCTCGTTCAGCTGCTGAAGCTCTCTCCAAACAGGGTGGCCACATCCAGACCCCTGCTGAGGTTTGGCCCGTGCTAACTCCTGCTCCACACCCCACCAGGGCCCCGCTACCCACGTCACTGCACCAATGATGGTGTTTTGCTGCTCTTGTTTTTCGGCACTGCTTTGCCACCTCATTAAGACGCAGCCAGGTAAACCATGCAGGGAATACCAGTATGACCAGTAAAGCGCTGGGAAAACACCTCTCCTTCAAACACCCACCCCCAGCACCGCCGGTGGGGAGCAGCGGGGAGGCAGCAGCGTCTGAAGGAGCCAGCTCTGCTTCTTCACCGTGGAAAAGACCATTTTGCCACTAGATGTCAGTGGAGACACTTTCCAGGGTGGGAAAAGCTTCGTGTCTCTCCTTCCCTCCTCTCCCTCTTCTTCAGGGATTCATTTCTCCGGGATTTGAGAGATGATGGAGACATCGTCGAGACAGAGCCTGTCCGGAGCAACCCACGGTCTACTTTGCAAGGACAGCTGCCGGTGAGGGACTCATGTCCTCTCTTGTTATCACCAAACATCTTTTTCTCGCTCCTGGTGTGTCCAACCATCACACCCTGCCCTCGGCCAACTCCTTCCCCTCTCTCTGGGCCTGTCCAAGCCTGACTGCCCCCCACCCTCTGCAGAGAGCTATGAACTCGTCAGAGAGAAGGGACACAGAAGGACGCACTGTCCTTCATCCCCGTCCCCCTTTCCTGCTCCAGTTGCACCCACTGTTGTCTGCAACTACTCTCTTCCCTTGCCCTCACACTGCTAAAACACACTGACCTTGGTTGCCTCTCTGGTGACCTCATCCTCCTCTCTCCTTTCACTTCCATGCTCCTGAAGTGCCAGTTACTGTCCGTGGGCTCCAGTAGTGCTGCTCTCAATGGGGGCCTCCTCTTGGCCCAAATTGGGAACCACAGGTCCATCGATCTCTTGCTGATCTCTTCCCCCAGGGACCGAGGCTGTGGCTAGGCTGGAGACAGGCTGACCATGGATGGATTTGAGGAGAACTGAGGGCACAGGGCTCAGACTGGGCTGATGTAGTATGGACAGAAACACCTGCTTAGACACTAATGCTCTTCTCCATCTGCATCCCTGGACACAATGAGACAAAGCCAGCTCATGGCCAGAAGGCAGAAGAGGTGCTGGTCTCTTCATAGCGCTGTATAAATCAACACTGACACTCCACCCAAGCCTCTGTTTGCAACAGATTGGCCTGGGTATAAAGTACCCTAATTTCTGTCCCCCATCTAAGCCTGCAGGTTCCTCCTCACAATGCTTTCTGAACTGAACCCTCACAGGGACCTGCTGAGCATCATCCTCAAGAGGAGCTGGGGATGTTGGGCTGCATGGAGCTATGGCAAAGCTGCAAGGTAGTTCAGGAGGATGCCCAGGATTTAAAGTAGGTAGGAAAAGGGCACAGGTAGCCACCTTATGAGAAGACACTAAAGCCAACAAGCTAAGGATGTACCTCAGACATCCCTAATCTATCCAGATGGACCATAGGACTGACCAACACAGTGTTTCTGCACTCGATGCAAACAAGCATGAGTGCACAGAATGGCAGAGGTTTGAAGAGACCTCTGGAGATCATCTCATCAAACCCTCCTGCTCCAGTAGGGTCACCCCAGCGGGGTGCCTAGGATTGCACTGTCCAGGCACTGTCCAGACTGTGGAGGAGACTCCACAGCCTCTCTGGGCAGCCTGGGCCAGGCTCTGGCAACCTCACAGCAAAGAATTTTTGCCTCCTGTTCAGATGGAACCTCTTGGGTTCCAGTTTGTGCCTGTTGCCCCCTGTCCTGTCACTGAGCACCACTGAGAGTCTAGCCACATCCTCTTGACATGTGCCCTTTAGTTGTGACCTAGCATATGTGACCTTTCCCCAGCCCATCACTGAGACAAGTGATGAACAGAAGAGATCTCAGCTCGGAGGAAAGCTTTCCTTTTTCCCTCCAGCATGGTGCAGTATCGCATTTTCCCTGGCAGAAAAGAGGCTTAGAGGAGTTCCCTTCTTTCCTCCCTCACCCCTGCCCCTTCCTCCCCCCCTTCCTGGCCCATCTCGCTGTTTCTGGAGCCCGTCTGTCAACCAGCTCCCAGAAATGATCCAACACAAACACACATATATTTTGGAGGAGGTTATTTAAAGCCCTGCTCATTTTCCTGCTCCAGCCCAGCTCCACAGCAGCCTGTGAGCACCAAGGAGAGGAAAGCAAATTGTTGCAGGGGGATGGGTCCAGGCAGGAACATTTTGCTCAAAAGACCACGAAGGTGGTCAGGTGTTTGGGGTGGCACTTGGGGAACCCATGGTCCCAGTACTGTTCCAAGTTGAGGGGACATCAGCATTTGAGGTCTTCACCCCAGGGTGACCAGCAAACACTGGCATTTGGAGAAGCGGCCAGGAGTTCAGGATGTCTCTGTGCCCAGATCCAAGCCCAAGACCCTATTAACCATGGTCTCAACCAATTTTTAAGTAAAGATCCTCCCAACCTGCACAAAACCCACTCTGTTTGCTGGTTTCCAGCCTGGGACCATGATACTTCCAGAGCAGGAAGTATCTGCCCAAGATCATCTTTTTTTTTTAGGCTGAGTTTACCCAGGAGGGGATCAACCAATGTATTTCTGGATCATATAAAGACAGGGAAAGGCACAACATTATCAAAAAGCCTGGCCCTGATGTGATTTGCCTTTTCCATGCCCTATTAAGGAGAAACTATGTGTTGTGTCAGCATATGAGGGTCAGCATTGACAACCGGAGCCGAGGTCAAGCTGCACCCTGGTACAAAGCAGGGGCCTCGGTGGTGTTAGGCAGGAAGGGAATGTCCCCTCTCCCCCCAGGCATGGCCCAGCTAAGCCAGTGGGCTCCAAGCTGCAGCCTTCACAGCTGGGAACATTTCAGTCCATTCCACAAATAGCAACATGGGATTCCTCCCTCAGCGCCGGCCGTCCCTGCCTGCAGCCCAAGCTGGCCAGTGCATCTCCCAGAGATATGTAGTGATGCTCTGAGATGCTGTTTGCAGCCAAATGGGGATGAATTGTTGATCCTGAAGAAAAGGAGGCTCAGGGGAGACCTTCTCACTCTCCAGAACTCCCTGAAAGGAGGTGGGAGCCAGGTGGAGGTCAGTCTCTTCTCTCAAGGATCAAGAGACAGGAGAAGAGGGAATGACCTCAAGTTGCTCCAAGGGAGATTGAGGTTGGACACGAGGAACAATTTCTTCCCCACAAGGGTTGTCAAGGCCTGTCCCAGGCTGCCCAGGGCAGTGGTGGAGTCCCCAACCCTGGAGGGGTTTCAAAGCTGTGGAGATGTGGTGCTGAGGGACATGGTTTAGTGGTGGACTTGGCAGCTCTGGGTTAATGGTTGGACTTGATCTTAAAAGTCTTTTCCAACCAGAACACTTCTATCATTCTCTAAATTCATCTCTGCTCCATCCCTGCCAAAATGGAGGCTGGCAGCATCCCAGAAAAGCTGTGACATGCCCACACTCTTCACCCCAGACAGCTCAAAGCAAAGCAAAGGGCGCTGGTGGATTTCCAGCTTCAGTGAGGCCAGTCAGTGGCTTAGATCTGCAGCAGGCACAGGACTGTCCATAAACCCCATAATGGGGGTGGCTGTCACTCAGGTTTCTGGAACCGGATTGAGCAGGGGAAGGGGTGGCCACCCTTGGGGACTGCAACCCTGCTGTCCCCCATTTCTCCAGTGCTGTTGTGTGGAGCCAGCCATGAGAGAGCAGGGGCTGCCTCATCCTGAGGAAAGGAGCTCCTTTTGTCCCCAAGGCCCGGGGTGACTGGAAAAATATTTGAGCAGCAAAAGAAGCAGGTTGCTGGCTGTATCCCCAGAGCATTGCCCCTGCCTGACCTCGGGGTTCCCCCATGCTCCGGGAGCAGGATAAACCAGGGTGGTCAGGAAGGCACCAGCAATCCCAGCTCTGGAGTAGAGCCTGGCCTCGCTCCACTGCCCAGGACCTGGGGTTAGTCCCTTGAGGCTACCACAGTAATGCAGCCACCAGCTATGGCTCCAGTCAGGACCTTCTGCCTGGCTCCCAGGCACAGGATGGGCACCCTTGACATCCTACCTGCCTCCCATTTGGCATAAAAAATCCTGCTGCAGCCCCCACTCTGGCACACAGCACTTGGATCTCCTCTTGCACTTGCAAAATAAGTTCCCTTTCACAGCCACAGGCAAGAGCACAAGCAGGGAATGCACAGGAGGGATGTAACCCCTGGATGTGGGTAGCACCAGGGACCCCCCTGTACCCCTGCTGAGGGCCCCTGGCTGGTGCCAGGGGGTTTGCAGCAGGTTTCCTCACTGTGGGGGATTCCGACTTGGACCAGGTTCAGGATTCGGGAGCTGTCCTGCCTCCCCCCAGCTCCTTTCATTGCCCAGACAGCAACATGGTTTATGGCAGCCAAAGGCCATTGAACAGGCTCAATTAAACTGGCATCCCCGCGTTTTCTCCCCAGGAACCTGGCTCCTGTTCAGAGTATCCAGGAGGGGCTGGCAGCACTTCGCAGTGAAGGGGCCAGGGCAGCCAGTGGCTTTCCCGGCTTGCAGGGACTCTGGATTTTGGGATATCCCATACTTTCCCTGGGCAGTGGCAAAAGGTGGCACTGGGAGCAAATGTCCTGCTTGGGGAGGTCACCGACTGCTAAAGCATTGGAGAACAGCCTTGGAGTCATCAAAACCTCACCTCTGCAGAAGCACAGGGCCTGCCCAGGAATG
Source organism: Ceryle rudis (assembly GCA_033439905.1). Taxonomy (NCBI): domain Eukaryota; kingdom Metazoa; phylum Chordata; class Aves; order Coraciiformes; family Cerylidae; genus Ceryle; species Ceryle rudis. Next base: position 7,793 of record JAAGNO010029262.1, read on the forward strand.
CAGAGCAAGATGCAAATTGAATTTCGTGAGAGGGAGGCAAGTAAGGTAAAACCTCAGCCCTGTGGTCTCTCGAGCTCAGACACTTGTGGGGTTTTGAGTTACAAACTGGGTCCCTGCCCAGGACAGGACAGGCTCCATCACCTCTCTGGGTATGCCTGAGGGGTTCAGGAACCCCCCCTGCAGGAGCCCATTTCTCCTCATTTCTCTCCCTGCAAAAACAAGCCCGTGGCTCAGTCCTTGGGGCCATGCTACAGGGGGATTTCGACAGCCTCAGCAGAGACCCTGTCTCCATCCACGGTGACCCTGAAAGAGCCCTTTGAGAGAGAGAATCTTCACTCTGGACTGAGCTCTGGTTCTGAGGATGCACTTCCTTCCTCTAAAAGCTTTTTTTTTGGTGTTGGAGAGATGTCATTCCTACCTCTAAAATCATCCCTTTCACAGCAGCTGAGCTTTTCCCTCTTGCAGCTGTGGGCTGCAGGAGATGGAGCTGGCACTAAGGTAAAGGGTCGTTGTTTGGAGGGATCTGTCTGGGTATAAATCTGACTGAAGCTAATAGATGGTCTCTAACAGATGGGGCCCCCTGGGGCTGGCTGATCCTCAGCAGAATCATAGGATGGTGTACTACACCCCACACTGTCAGGACAGAGACTCCTGGACCTGTGACAGTGGACCAAGGGCCAGTCTGGGGCTCACCAGGCCTGAGAAATGGCAAGGAGGAGCTGTGGAGAACTGAGATGGCCTCTGCAAGGAAAGAGCTGCCGCCAGCAGCAAGAAACGCGATTATCACTATTACAGGAATAACCAAATCATATAAAGGAGGAAAAAAAATAAATGCACTTACACCAGTCAGCTCCCCATGACATTTCTGAGTGGTAAGGTGGTCCCAGGGAAGAGATGGAGCAGAGAGAAGATACCTCAGCCCGAGATGAGACCCTGCTGTGGGCTGGGAGATGCATCATGGCAGCCCAGTGCTGCCAAGACCAGAGACGGGGACCAGGATCATATATACAAGAATCCATGGGCAGAAGCTCTCTACACATCCCTACTGCAGGGTGCTGAGGAACCCCTTCTGGGAATGTTTTGTTGTGGAAGGAGCCATTCCCCTGAAGCAGAGTAATCTGAGCATGAGCAATCTGAAATGCCTACTTGGATGAATATCTGTTCAGACACATCATTCAGACCTGTTTCTGTCAGTTCTGCTCAGCCAGGACAAGGGCTGGGTGACTGGACAGACCCAGCGGCTTGGTGCATCTACCCAACCTTGTGTCCATAGGATGCTGCTGTCTCCACATGGCCTGTGAGAGGTCCCAAAACTGGGCCATCACCATCCTCAAAGGGACAGGCTGCCTGTCCCACAATCCTGAGAGACTAACCCTGTCCGAAGCTCCCAGGCCCTGCTGTGACACCAAGAAACAAGACCAAAGTCAATGATCCCAGTTAAGCCTACATCCTACCACCTTTTTGTACAGGAGCCTGAGGCCTAAAAAAGAAAAACATCTGAAACATCATCCCTACAACCAGCAATTTCATCAGATGCACCACAGAGTTAATGACTTTTCCCAGCGAGTAGCTGTGGAAAATGAAACCCCAGGTAGAGATGGACAAGATGAGATAGTTTGCATTAAATGAATGGGGACCAGTCCTGGAACGTAATTCAAGTAGAGATATGATGAATTGCAAGCACCAGTTGTAAAGCATTTGTAAAGTCTGACTCAGATGGGAGTTTTATTGCAAGAGCCCGAGTATTATAGTTTATTGCTGCAGTTGGAACAGCTGCTACCGTTCGAGTTGAATGTCTGTTCTAAATCCCCTCACCAAGTTACTCAAAACTCTCTCCAGCTCTGGAAAAGCTCCTGAGAAAAGTGTCCTGCCCCTAAGGAGTCGGTTGCCTTACAGGGAGCCCAAGTTCTACTCCTCTGAGCCCCTTCCCATACAAAGCAGCCCAAAGAAGCTGTCAAAGTGGGGTGAGATGGAATGGAAACACAGCTGGGAGGAGCGGGAGTCAGGGCCACGTTTACAGGCCTTTTGTAAACATTTCACACTCAGGAGGATTTACTGTTTCTTGGCTTGGCAAGGACATGGGGGACTAAGTCCAGCAAACCTTCTGGCAGCAGCAGAAGGTGGTGTGATTCTGTGGGACAGAGAGGGGAAAGGGTGCCATGTTTCCCGGCAAACTGTGCTCAGCTTCCTCAAGTCTGACTCCTTCCCTGCAGCTGGCTAAAGGAATCCAAGAACAGGATTGAAACTGGGGCAGAAACAGTTCAGGTTGATGCTAAGGAAGAGTAACTGTGCTTCAGTGAAATGCAGCTCTAGGAAATGTGCACGTGAATCTCCAGGAGGAGACATCACACGTGTGAGAAGAACGTGGTTAAAACTTTTGAGTGACAAGGCTTGAAAATCAACACCCCTGGTCTTACAGGTGCGTAAGCTTAGATGTTTGTCATCAGAAATTGTCTGGACTTAACCCACGAATTGCAGCAACAGCCAAGCCGTTACCAAAGCAGAGAAGTCCAACCCGCCAGCTTGACTCAATCATAATCCTAGCCCATTACCTCCATTACACCTGATAAATTGTTGCAGCATTTTACGGGCTGTCACAAACAGATCCATCACTCTGACACTTTCCTTTGGGCATCTGCCCTGGTAAACACAATTTTCCTTCACTGCCTGGATCAACTTAAAGGACTTTAAGCACATTAGTAAATAATCTATACTTCCTTTAAAAACAGGAAATGAAATAAGGACGCTCAGTGTGCTATTTAGCTGGAAATTGTTCGTCTCTTTACTATTTAATGAACTGACTGGCTGCTAAGAGAGGTCATTCCAGCAGCTCACACCCGGGCCCTATGGCTTTGTGTGAGGTGCGTAAATTGAAACTTTAATGGGCATTTCAAAGAGAGCAGTTTGCCCTGGTAGCATCACTTGAAACCCATCAGCTTAAGTAAGTGATTCTTAATCAGCTTTCAAGCTCTAGGAAATAAGCAGAGGGCAGGAGGTGGCTGTTTGCCCCCATGTACTGCATTTTATGATGATTTATGGGTGCAGCTGTATCAGGCACACTGAGGTAAGGCCAGTCGCAAAGGCCATTACCTGCTCTTCAATGAACTCCCCGAAACAGCAGCTCATGGTTTAACTGCTCACTGTGATTACATGAGAGGACCTCTTAGAAAGATGGGGACAATCTTTTTAGCAGGGCCTGTTGCAACAGGTCATGGGATGATGGTTTTACATGGAAAGAGGGAGATTTAGACCGGACAGAATGAAGAAATTATTTATGCTGAGTGTGGTGAGACCCTGGCCCAGGTTGCCCAGAGAGGTGGTCGATGCCCCATCCCTGGAAACATTCCAGGTGAGGTTGGTTTGGTCTCTGAGCAACCTGCTCTAGTTGCAGATGTCCCTACTCCCTGCAGGGGGGTTGGACTAGATGACTGTTAAAGGTCCCTTCCAACTCAAAGCATCCTATGATTCTATAATCTTCCCCATGCACTGCGATGCTAGGGCACTGCCAGCTCATCATCGGGAGCCCAACCTTGCACCCTGCCACAAAAGCTTCATTTATTCACAGCCTAAGGATTACGGCTCCTTCTTGGCCTCACGTGAAGCGACTGCGGGGATTCAAAGGGTTTTACATGATGAGGCTGTTGACAAACGTGTTTATCATCAAAAGACCCGGAGATGGCAATTCCTGCAAGGAAACAAGCACTTCTCAACATCAGCAGAAACTCAGGGGTCGAGGATGGGGGAAGGATCGGTGGGGGCAAGGAGAGGGGAAGGAAAAAAAGGCCATAACACTAAAGAGTCTTTCAGGACTCATTTATTTGAGCAGTGCCAAACCCGCTCACTGATGCAATATTTTCTTCCTGCACTCTGAGCCAGGGCTTTGGGATCTAATAAATCATTGCTGGCCGCAGAGACATTAAAATTCTAGCCCAGTACTGCATTAGATGAAATGAGGCCGAATGCCAGGGAGCGCGGGGAGAGGGAAAGGCAGGCACATGCACTTTAATATAAGTATACGAACGCGTCTGCATATAAGCAACTCCCAATTTCGGTTGTAGACGAGTCTAAATCTGACGCAAAGAGCAGAGCAAAACAGATTAACCAGCCAGAGCCTCAACCGCACCACTTTGGGAAAGCTGATCCCCATTAAACTTAAACTAAGACGTTAGGTAGAAAGCACAGTAGAAAAATAGACTCGGTAATTTACCGAACTGCTACAAACCAGGGAACTATTTCTGAAGCTTATAAAAGTCTTTTATGACCCGGCACTAGATCACGTTTCTGTAGGTACAGAACTCTGCACTGTATCGCACTGACTGCGCGCGGCGTTAAAAATAATTGTGCGCCAGGAGAGGAGGAAAATTCAATATTTAATCTACAAACATGTTTCCAGAAGTCAAGCCACAAAATCTTAATTTATCACCTTCAGACTGCAAAAATGTAACGAGGATCTAACCACTCATTTGCTGTGCCAGACCCAAAAAAAGAAAAAAAAAAAAAAAAAGGGGGGGGGGGAAAGGAGGGAGGAAAGGCTGCAAATATTAAGGGTTTTCATCGGATCATGAGGCAGTATTGGAGCTTATTTTCCATCATTTAATTGAAGCACCTGGGGATTGAAGAGCTATTGAATGGGTGGTGTGCAAGTATGCAGAGAAAAACAAGCGAGGATATGGATTTGAACTGCAAATGGCACAAAAAAATATTCAGAAAAAGCCATTTATTTTAGACTCGGTGAGGTTTTAATTTACAGTGGGGAGATTCCAAGCAGGAATGGGGGGGAGTTCAGGGCTAGGAGACATTTTTCTTACTGTTTTATGAACATATCATTGACATAATGATAAGGTCACACTCCGGCTCCATGGTGCCCATGGCACAAGCTCCCAAAGTGCATTGTGGAGAATTACTGACCCATTTAGTGGCTGCTGAAGGACTTCTGCCAGCAATGCTGGCGGTCTTCACCTCCAGAAGGAAGGATTTTAAAAACTGATCTCATATTTTTTCCACAATTGCTACTATTGGAAGACAGACACCATGGCTTCATAAAAGGTATGGCAGAAACAAGAGGAGGGACGTCCTTAAAATAACCTCTTGGTAGAGGGGCTTCATCGTACAATAACCACCCACATCAGCAGCTTTCACAGAATCACAGATACCTGGCATGGTGGGGGTTGGAAGTGACCTCTGGAGATCATCTCGTCCAACCCCTTGCGAAAACAGGGTCACCCAGAGCAGGGTGCCCAGGATGGCGTGCAATCAGGTTTGGAATGTCCCCAGAGAAGGAGACTCCACAACTTCTCTGGGCAGCCTGGGCCAGGCTCTGGCACCCTCACAGGAAAGAAATTTTTCCTGCTTGTCTCAACAGAGCAAAATGGGCATCCAGAGATAGTTATGGGGATGGAGGAAATTATTATAGGGGTTAGGAAGGCAACGAGGCCGAAATAAGTTTAAATTTGATGTATGGCAAATCAAGTGTGACTTGGCAACATGACCTAGAGACATGAAGAACTGAAGGGCCACAGAGACAATACCAAGATGGCCACTGTGATTTTTGACTGCCCATACAAAGGTTCCTTGCCATTCAGCAGCCAAGGGAGCATATAGAAAAACATATGGAAATAAAGGGAATATATAGGAAAAGAAGTTTTAAACGGTGTAAAAAAATAAACAAGGGCAAAAACAAAGAACATGGTTTCAAACTGAAAGAGGGGAAATTTAGATTAGAAATTAGGAAGAAGTTCTTCACTCTGAGGGTGGTGAGACACTGGCACAGGTTGTCCAGGGAAGTTGTGGATGTTCCATCACTGGATGTGTTCAAGACCAGGCTGGACGAGACTTTGAGTAACCTGGTCTAGTGGGAGGTGTCCCTGCCCATGGCAGGGAAGTTGGAATTAGATGATCTTTAAGGTCGCTTCCAACAAAAACCATTCTATGTTTATACTGAAAAGAAGGTATCTTAGAAACATACCGTAAGTTCACAAAGCCACTAAAAATTAGTTTCATTCTTTTATATGCAAAGACTAAGAAGAGGAAAAAAATTACATTCACCAGTTTTAATACTGAATATACATTCTCAAAGCCCAAATCACTGGTTGGGATTCGTCTACACAATGTTCTTCAAGACAGAACATTGGTAGGGTTCATGCTTGAGAATAAAGCTTATTTTGTCCCCAGGTGAGAGAAGAATTTCAGGTTATGTGCCAATACTTTACAGAAGTAACCAAGTCACGAGAAAACTCTCCATTCACCTTTTGTTTTCTTTAAATCAAGTACTTTCCCCTTCAGAACATTTTTCCAAGGCCATATCTTTGTTTCCCCCTCTGTTTCTTTTTTTCTTTTCTCTGCCTTATACACATTTTCTCCAGCTCTCCTCAGCCCTAGTCCTTTAATCTTTTTATTTCTATTCCACTACAGGGAAAAACAAAATCAATATTTTAGCCAAGAAATGAGGCAGAGCATAAAGCAGTTCCACATATTAACTGAGCACATAGGATTAAAAGGCACACAATGGGGTCATTCAGGAAAACACAACATGAGTTATGTAAACCGAAAGAGGGGAGATAGAGATATTAGGAAGAAATTTCTCACTCTGAGAGTGGTGAGACACTGGGACAGGTCGCCCAGGGAACTTGGGGATGCCCCATCCCTGGATGTGTTCAAGGCCAGGTTGGATGGGGCTTGGAGCAACCTGGTCTAGTGGGAGGTGCCCCTACTCATGGTGATGATCTTTAAGATTCCTTCCAACCCAAACCATCCTATGATTCTATGAGTTTTATCTGGTTTTACGAGCTGAGACTATTCTGTTCATTTACAACACAGAAAACCTCAAAAGTGTGTAAAACCTTATACAAACAGTTACAAAACAAGGGGCCAAGGATGTTCCCTGAGTTTCTGTGAACTCCTTGAAAAGCTGACATCAGTGCAACCAACCTCTAAAACAGCTGAGTCAACAAATACCTGTAATGAGATGTTATGAATTATTTTCTTCAAAGGAGCTTTACTATGTCTCAATTTCTAACACTAAACAGAAAGAAAAAAGTCTTCTCATAGAATCATAGAATCATTCTGGGTGGAAGAGACATTTAAGGTCATCAAGTTTAACTATTAAACCAGCATTGCCAGGTCACCACTCAACCATGTCCCTCAGCACTGCAGCTCCGCGGCTTTGAAACCCCTCCAGGGATCACGGGGACTCCACCACTGCCCTGGGCAGCCTGGAATACACTTTGGCAACCCTATTATAGAAGAAATTGTTCCTCATGTCCAAGCTAGACCTCTCCTGGCACAACTTGAGGCCACTTCCTCTTGTGCTATCGCTTGTTCCTTGGGAGAAGAGACCAACCCCCACCTGGCTCCAACCTCCTTTCAGGGAGTTGTGGAGAGCGAGAAGGTCTCCCCTGAGCCTCCTTTTCTCCAAAATCAACAAGCCCAGCTCCCTCAGCTGCTCCTCACAAGACTTGTGACCTAGACCCTTCCTCAGCTTTGTTGCCCTTCTCTGGACATTCTTCAGCCCCTCAATGTCCTTCTTGGAGCAAACTGCCCAAAACTGAACCCAGGATTCAAGGTGCAGCCTCCCCAGTGCCCGGTCCAAGGGAACAATTCCTGTTCTGGTCCTGCTGACCACACTGGCTGATACAAACCAGGATGCTGGTGGCCTCCTTGGCCACCTGGGCACATGCTGGCTCATCTTCAGCTGCCTGTTGACCAACACCCCTAGATATTTTTTGGCTGGGCACCTTCCAACCATTCTTCCCCAAGCCTGGAGTGTTTCAGGGGGTTATTGTGACCCAAAGGCAGGACCCAGCCCTTGGCCTTGTTGAACCTCATCTCACTGGCCTCAGCCCATCAGTCCAGACTGTCCTGATTCTTATGTAGAGCTTCACCTTTTCTCTTGAAGCACAGGCACATGCCACAAACACTTCTGTCTATTAAGACGTATTTTGCACAGCAACCTGCGTCCATCTACAGGTGAGTGCAGTGAGGTGACCTCTGTGCCCATTGTCCAACAGCACTGCTGTCACCAAGAGAACCACCCAAATACAGGCTACAGTATGCTCCTAAATAACCCAAATCTCACCCCAGCCCCCTCTGCTTTCTTCTCCCCTCACTCCCCAAACAAAAAAGCTTGTCCCTCATTTCCTTAGGAGTTTTACGCTTTTTATGACTTTGAGAAAGTCCATAAGTTAATTTATTACAAAGATGGTGAATTTAGCCTCATTGATCAACCACAACAGAAACTCAAACAGCTTCCAACACTGAGAAATTCAGCAAGTTTTTTGGAAGTATTCCCGTATAAAAATTATGTATTTAAACAGAAAAATAACAAGAATCTACAAAAGTCAGAGCTCATTCTTCTCCCAGTCAAGTGTGATTTTCCTCTCTGCTCTATACACACCAATTAATAAACATGAAGAAATGCTTGGGGAAAAATATTCACTGTACCCACTTCATACATTTTTAATCATTCTGAAATCAATTCAACACCCTGAACACAGTTTAAAATGCCTGTTTTACAAAACCGGTAAGCAATGGATCACCTAATTAAATCCAGAAAGGGCATTTCCCAATCAATGGAAGGGGTAGACACGCATGCAGATCTCGCAAGCGGAAGGGAAAGGAAGGAGGAGAGCACCCCAACCCTGCCTGCATCAAAGCGTCCAAGCCTTGCGTTCCTCAGCGCTCCCCACAAATGTGCTGAGGAATACCAAAAAGAAAGGAAAAGAAGTCAAGTTTATCCTCTTCACACACAGCAGCTCTGAAAGAACATGGCTTTCTTGGCCAAAGAACTAATCTGTTATCAAAGGCCCAACCTTTCCAGAGGATAATACGGCAAAAAATTTAACTTTAAGTTAATAAGAAAGGCTGAAATCAAGCCTAGAATTATCTTTGTCCCACAAAGACTATGCAAAGGAGGATTAAAAGCAAACTGTAGAAATCCTATTGGAACATCCTTCCATATTCTACAAATTGGAGGCTACCAGCTTTCAACACGCCAGTAAATTAAATGAACAGTCAAACGTAAACCAGGTCAGTCCTCCTATATGCAGTTGTGGCTGATATTCGAGAACAAATACAAATTATACAGATTAGGATGGAAACACACACGTGAGAATCCCACATCTTCTGTCCTGCCAACAAAACCAGGGACAAGAGGGCAGATGATGCCAATTCCCTCTGGTAATAATTACGTCCACACAATGTTGTAGTTTCACCTTGGGGAAAAAAAATACAAAACTTGGGAGTTTGCAACTTGGGAGTACAGTAAAAAAGACCAGCTCAGGGATGCATCTAGCTCCTCTGGAGCATGCAGACATCCTACACAGGGAACCCAAACCACATGTGGGAGAGTTTGACATGCTAGAGGAAGCACTGGAGCTTTTGATATCCAAAGAAGGTGGAGCAAGGCTCACTCGTGAGTATAGTAGAGGTGTGGAGGGTCCTAGAGGAAACATCCTCAGCAGCAGAACTGGTCAACCTATAGCCTAGAGCAATGGCTCTGAATCATAGAACCACAGAATCGTAGAATGGTTTGGGTTGGAGGGGACCTTAAAGATTATCTAGTTCCAACCTCCATAATATAAATCTACCTTCTAGCTCACTACATTTCTGATCACCTTTCTACAAAGATTTAGATGGAATTAGACACTGATACCAGTACAATTTTGCTTCAGACTTGTGGCTCATAAAAGTAAAAGTATGAGCTAGCACAAATCCTTAACCCTTTTGGGAATCCCTCCAAAAGACCAATATTTCAGACACACAAGAACAGAGCACAAGTCTTATGAGGAGTGGCTGTGGGAACTGGGCTGTTTAGCCTGAAGAAAAGGAGGCTCAGGGGAGACCTTGCTCTCAACAACTCCCTGAAAGGTTGGAGACAGGTGGGGGTTGGTCTCTTCTCCCAAGGAAAAAGGGATAGGACAAGAGGAACCATAGAAATGTCTGGGTTGGAAGGGACCTCTAGATGTCATCCAGTCTAACCCCCCTGCTGAGAGCAGGGACATCTTCAACTAGAGCAGGTTGCTCAGAGCTCTGTTGAGCCCCACCTTGAATGTCTCCGGGGATGGCGCCTCAACCACCGCCCTGGGCAACCTGTTCCCGTGTTCTACCACCCTCATGGTAAAGAACGTCTTCCTTAGATCCAATCTAAATCCACTCCTTTCTAATTTAAAGCCATTACCCTCGTCCTTTCACTCCAGACCTTTGTAAACAGGCCCTCTCCAGTCTTTTTATGAACTCCTTTCAGGTACTGGAAGGTGGCTATTAGGTCTCCCTGGAGCCTTCTCTTCTCCAGGCTGAACAATCCCAGCTCCCTCACCCTGTCCTCATAGGAGAGGTGCTCCAGCCCCCTGA
>JAAGNO010029262.1:18239-33831 GCA_033439905.1 Ceryle rudis
AACAGGAGGCAAAAATTCTTTGCTGTGAGGGTGCCAGAGCCTGGCCCAGGCTGCCCAGAAGAATTTGTGGAGTCTCCGCTAGAGAGATTCCAAATGCTCCTGGATGTGATTCTGGGCAATCTGTTCTGGTTAACCCTGCTGGAGCAGCGGGGTTGGATGTGACAATCTGTAGAAGTCACTTCCAACCGCTACCCTTCTGTGATTCTTGGAAATCTTCATCAGAAAAAAATGTTAATGGTTTGCCCAACTTGGTTTTTCATTTCAGAAACAAGACCCATCCCAATGTCTACCAAGACAAAGCTGAACAAGCCACGGCACCGTCTTGTCTCTGCTGAGCCAGCTACAAACTACAGCACAAAACTCCCGCCAGCTTTCCCTCACTGCTCTGACTGCAAGGAGATGTACAAAACCTGACTTGATGTATTAGAGGAATGCGGAGATAAAACCTGGCCTGCTGGTACAGATTGGAACCCACTGAAGCATTTTGGACACATCTGAGCTGGCTGAGGGAGTTTATCTGGACCAGTGCTCCACTTTATGGGGCCATGGCATTCCTGGATTAGCACCAGGTGTCCTAAAACTGGATTTTCTCTCTCGCTGAGCCACAGCCTCTGAAAGCCTCCTGACACTTTCATGCCTTAGCAAGTGATTATTAGCAGCTCTGCTGGCTCGAACACTGCAAGAGAAGCACCAGATCCTTTCACTGAGGTTCCTGGGAAGACCAAACACTTGCTGCTTCTCTCTGTCTTTCTTCTAAAGCTCTGCCAAAAGGAGCTTCCCTCTGCAGTCTTTCTCTTCTGGCATCTGAATGTGCTGGCTGGTTGAGTGCTGCTGATTGAGTGCTGCTGATCAGTCCTTCTCTGCTGCATGGGCTGTCTTCTCCTGCTCTTCCTGATGTTCTCAATAACCACACAGGTTCTTCAGCCACAGTCCCCTCTTTGTCTCCTCTCTTGCTGCCACACAGAGCACCCCTTTCTCCTTCTTAAGAAAGGTCAATATTTTATCATCTCACTCCCGACAAAAATGCAAATTCCTCTGTTTTAAAACCAACTCTGCTCACTCCACAGCAATGCCTGTGGCAATAAACCAAGGGAGCACGAACAGCAAAACACACTGTGCAATGGATCATACCTCACTTCTCACATACCAAGATATTCTTATGAAGGAGGACGTGGAATTAATAATGGAGTATGTGTCTTTTAAAAATCCTGTTACAGTACTTCTAAGTGATCAGCCACTTCATGCAAGTTTACTCAGCAAGGTAATCCAAGGTTGTTGCTGTTTTCTATCCACACTTGATGCCCGCACACAGAGAGCCCTCACTTCATCATTTCCCTGTGTTAAGCAGGAAGGAAGCCCCAGTCTTAGAGAAATTAATTAGTGCAGTAATTTGCCCAGGACACAGAGGTGAAGTCAAATTTGGCCCACTCTGCAGGATTCGGTTAAGTTAAAAAGACAAATAGCTGTGCTATGGGATTTTAAAAAGCTGCTGTCAGCATTCCCTATGCAACTAGACCTGGAAATTCATTTGTCTTTCAATAAACAATGGAAAAAGGAGAAGCAATTACAGTAGACAAAACTAATTACACCAGAGCAGAAGCTTACCTCACAGCAACAGCTCTTGAATCTGCAGTAAAGAAATAAAATCTAAACCCAAACCTACTCCATTAAAACAAGGTAGAATTTCAGGAGTGGAATAAAACCAATTTCAAAATAGAAGGGTACTTCATCACATAGCTTGGTAATGCACAGGTTTATCTCTATCAGAGGGCTGGAACCCCTCTGCTGGGAGGCCAGGCTGAGAGAGTTGGGGTTGTTCAGCCTGGAGAAGGCTCCAGGGAGACCTTCTTGTGGCCTTTCAGTCCTTAAAGGGGCCTGTCAGAAAGATGGGGACAGACATTTTAGCAGGGCCTGTTGTGACAGGACAAGGGGTGATGGTTCTAAACTGAGAGATTCAGACTGGAGAGAAGTAAGAAATGTTTTACCCTGAGGGTGGTGAGACCCTGGCCCAGGTTGCCCAGAGAGGTGGTTGATGTTCCATCCCTGGAAACATTCCAGGTGAGGTTGGTTTGGTCTCTGAGCAACCTGCTCTAGTTGCAGATGTCCCTGCTCCCTGTGGAGTGGTTGGAGTAGAGGAGCTTGAAAGGTCCTTTGAACCCAAAACATTCTGTGACTCTATGATTTGTGAAGATAAATCTTCAGATGATGCTGGCACTGTTCTGCTAGGATGCAGGGACACAGAGAATTTGTCCAGGGGTGTTAACATCAGAGCAGGGAGCAGAAATGAGCTTTCAGCTCCTCAATCCAATGTTTTAAAGTAACCATCTCTTCCCCCATTGGGCTCATTTCACATTTGTCCTGCTCATGCTGCAGCCATGACCACTTCTGTGTTGGTCGGTAATGCTGCTCACTCAGACTGACTTCTTCCTTCAAAGCATCTGGTTAATTTTGTTTCTGTCCTCACTACGAATCCAGAATGCAGCGTAAACCAGTATGTTCTCATGCAGAGAAATCCCACAGGTAGAACTGTAACCTCGTAGTTCTTGAGCCATCCTCAGCTGCGTGATGACACAGGGGTGTATAAGGGATCCAAGGCTCACTACCAGCCTCAGCAGCATGCTCTCTCCCACCAAGCACTCAGAAGACCCAGAGTCTTCTCCATCAGTGGGTACCTACAGTGCCTGTTCTGCATCTGAGCGCATTTTTGGTTGGTATGATGTATTTCAGTGCAAGAAGAACTGGAGTAGCTGGGGAAACTAGCTGTGGAGCTCAGCCTGCAGACTGGAGGTTGAATAGCTTCTACTTTCATAGCAAAGATGAAGCACTAAAAATTCAAGCTTAACCACATCTCCTGTTCTTCACAGCAAATACTGGATGACTCAGGAGACTGTCTAAGAGATACCCACATGGTTAGGTTTCTGCCACATGAAATGATGTAAGGGAATCCAAAGCCTTCTCTAAAGTCCATTTAATCCTTGGCCACTTCCCAGGCTGACAAGTAGCAGGGACAGTTTTTGTGAGAGGTGATGCCTACTCAGTAAAGCTGGATGGAGATTGCTGGGCGTGTTTCCTCCACCGTGCCCCCTTCAGACACCAGATGTGAAATTCAAAAGACAGCAAAAGAAGGTTTTAAACAAAGTGGCGGAAGAACTGCTGCTTAACACATTTGAGATAGGCCAAGAGGCTGGAAAATTGATTGCAGGCAGCAAACCTGAAGTGGGAAGAGGAGGAGGAACAAGATTGGGCTGCGAACTGATTTGGCAGGCACCACAATATGCCTCATTCACTGGTGATGTGGTTTGGACTCAGGATTTGAAAGCCTTCACAAGCCGTTTCCAACATACAAATCAGCCAGTCTCTATAGTATGTGGTTTTTTTCCCAAAGTGTTTTTGGGAACACAATCAAGGTCATGTCAGAACATTTTTTTTTGTGGACCGTTAAGGTGGTACAACCTGAAGCCTCAATCCTATAATCCAATTTCTGAGTCTCTGTGGCAATTGCACAACACCCAGCCTAATGCACTGTTCAACACAGAGCTTCTCTGTGTCAGACCTACAAGACTCCAGAGTGGCTGAAGCAGCAAACCGGGATCCACTGACAACACAAAGTCCATGGCACTTGCTTCCTGAAAGGCTTCTGTCTCATTTAAAAGCTCTTCTTTGCAAGGAGAGCACATGGAGAAGTACAGAGAAAGAAGTTTTCAGCCTGGAGAAGGCTCAGGGGCATCTCATCGATCTGTATCAATATCCCAAGGCAGGGTGCCACAAGGATGGAGCCAGGCCCTTCCCAGTGGTTCCCAGTGCCAGGACACACACGGAAACACAGGAGGTTCCCTCTGGACATCAGGGAACACTTTTCCCTATGAGGGTGACTGAGCACTGGCACAGGTTGCCTGGGGAGATGGTGGAGTCTCCATCCTTGGAGATAACCAGAAGCTACCTGGACACAGTCCTGGACAACTAGCTCTGGGTGGCCCTGCTTGAGCACAGGGGGTTGGACCACATGAAGGTCCCTTCCAAGCTCAACCAGTCTGTGATCCTTTTCCAGACAACAATTTCATCAGCTTTCAAACAAAACAGCGCCATACACTCAGACAGAAAACTCAGTGAGGGCTGTGTACAAGAAATAGTTTTAATAATTCACTAGGAGATACTTTTTTCAGTCAGGCCGTCTCAATTTTATCCCCCACTGTGCCTGCAGTACGCGATACAAACTAAACCATGGTCTGCTACAGATAAAAATAATCCCAGGGTGTATTTTTAAGAGGAGGAGGAGGAGTGGGAGGGCTGAGTTTTCCCTTGGGATGCAGAGCACATTCCAGCATGTTAAACGACAACCTGCTGCCTCCGCTGCCGTTTCTTTTCAGCTCGTGGAGGAAAGTACAGCCGTAACACGGTTGTGCCCAGACTCTGTGTACAAATGCTGCTGTGGCAAAACGGTGAGCGACTGTGCTTGTACTGAAGCAAACCCGCTACCATCCTCCTCTCCCTGCGGTGAACCGAGGTGGTTATTCACCGCACGTCTGGTGTTCAACTCCGCTAACCACAGAGATTTCTTTACCTTCTCTGCTCTGGCCCCGGTATCACTGCAGTGCTTTTATTTTCTGGATGAAATGACCTGCAATGCGGAGGCTCCCTTGCTACAGTGATCCTTCTACCAGATCTGTAATCTTCAGTCCCCCTGGGTAATGCCTGGAGTCGGAAGCTACTTAGTATAGTAAGCACGTCAGCATTTTTCCAGCTGCATTTTTTATTGGCTCATTTGCTGCATCCCTGGCTTCGGTTAAGTTTTCCTTCCTTTTATCCCTCACTTTCTCCAACCTCCCCCTGTGCCTTGAACTGAGGTCTCAATAACCTCAATATCTCAGTAACCTCTTGAAGAGACAGCCAAATGTGGGAGAGAAGGGGCCCATCCCACCCCGCTCATCCCACCCCTCTCATCTTTTTTATGTAGGGCAGCAGATCTGCAAATGGAGAAAATATGGGGAGACAGGACCCTTTCCATGGCAGCAGCAGCTACTCTCCCAAGCTTCCTGGGAGGCTCAACAGAAGGAAAGGCTGATTAAGGGAGATTTCCTGCTCCTCCTGCCATGCTGAGTGTTGCAGGTTATTAATTAGAGGGAAGAGTAAGCAGGAAAAAAGTGCAAGTTCCAAGCAGCCCAGTCCTCCACATTATACACAGAGAGGCAAGAGATCCTTTATGTGGAGAATCACAGAATCACAGAATTGTTTTCGTTGGAAAAGACCTTTAAGATCATCAAATTCAACTGTTAACCCAGCACTGCTATGTCCACCACTAAACCATGTCCCGCAGTACCACATCTCCACAGCTTTTAAATACCTCTATGGATGGTGACTCTATGGAGAAGAGGGTGGGGGTTTTGTTCTCCTTTTTAATTACTATTAACAGTGAGAGATACTGGTACTTTATAGGAAAGAGCACTCATCCATGTGCCTGGGTTTCTTTTCACATTTCCATGAAACAATCAAATCATAGAATGGAATCACAAAATCATTTTGGTTGGAAAGAGCCCTTAAGATCTATTGAATCCAACCGTTAACCCAGCACTGACAAGCTCACCGCTAAAGCATGTTCCCAAGTGCCACGTCTAAATGTCTTTTAAATATCACTTTACACACACAAAAAAAAACCCCAAACCCTGGCACAGTTAATTTGTAGTGAGGTACATTAATCACATAATTTACCCCCATCACTTCTGTCGAGTTTCTGTCTCATTATCCTTTTTCAAACCTGGGAACCAGCGCCATAAGAGGAACCCCCGCCTGTAACTGAGACAGCAATGGTCCTGCTGCTGACTTTGCCACCAACATCTCACCACAGGCCAGTTCCCCGTACAGCTTCTCTACACAACCCAAACAGAACATATCACCACAGAGCCTTTGTTTTCCCTCAGCACCTTTTTTTTTTTTTTTTCTTTCTTCCTCTGAAGGGCTGCCACATGCTGTTAGAACTGCAGCCATCTCCCACTTGCAGGCAAACGGTGGCAAAACGGGAGCTTGCCACTCGCTTAGGAAAGCACTTCAGGGTGAAGTGATTTTCACAGAAATACATTCTGCTCGTGTTAATGGCAAGAATGATGCAACCACAGCACCTGCCAAACGGGCATTATCTGCTGGGGTTGGTTTTGCCACAGCACAGCTTTTAAGGAGGGGAGAAGGAGGAAAAGTAGAGGGGGGAAGGGGGCCTGTTAAAAAAAAAATGGAAGAAAAGTGGCATCATTGGCAGATTTGAGGATTAACATCATTGAAAAGCGAAACTGATAGTGAAAAGAATCACAGGTGAAGAGGTTTGTGTCTGATTCAGCAAGAAAAGGAGAGATGCAACGAGCAAGAAGCTGAAAGAAAAGGACAAAGCAGTCAAAGAAGCAAACCAGGACAGTAATTTTTGGAGGAGCACCGTGAGTGCGTATAAGAAAAAGGGGAAGATGGGATTTCTCAAAGGAAGAGGCTGCAGGAGCTCAGGGGAAAAAATGATGAAAGCCTGTGTAACAGTTCTGTGTGAACAGTGGAAATGAAAGATTAAAGATCTAACTGAACACGGCGGCAATGCCCAGCGGCCGATGGTGCAGTGAGCTGTGTTCAAACAGGGTAAAACAGTCTCGATTCCAAACAGCTGAAAGCAAAAATTGGGAGGAAATCAGCACACAGAGCTCACGTATCATCCACGCGGAAAGCAATTACCTTTGAGAAACTGAGATGAGCCAGGCAAGGAGGTGCTCACTGGTGGGTGGCTTCCAAGAGCTGGTAAGAAAATACAACATGGGAATCCAGAGCAAAAAAGGGATCCTAAAGCTGGAGCGGGTTGTGATGCAGTGGAAATACTCCTCACACAACTGGGCAAATCAACCCTATTAATGGACAATCACACAGAAGAGTTATTATCAATCACTCTGTCCCTCGCTCTATGCAATTATCCTATTTTTATAAAGGCTATTAAGCAATTATTTTGATAATTGGCTCTTCACTTTTGACATAATTGTATTCCTCATATAAATATGACCTTAAAGCAATGTTTAAAGACTGCTTGAAGTATGTAGGACCACAGAATCACATAATCATCTTGGTTAGAAGAGACCTTTAAGATCATGAAGTCCGACAGTTAACCAGCACTGCCAGGTCACCACTAAACCATGTCCCTCAGCACCACATCTCCACAGTTTTGAAACCCCTCCAGGGATGGGGACTCCACCACTGCCCTGGGAAGCCTGGGACAGGCCTTGACAACACTTTCAGTCAAGAAATTGTTCCTCGTGTCCAACCTGAAGCAACTTGAGGCCATTTCGTCTTGTTCTATGGCTTGTTCCTTGGGAGAAGAGACTGTCCCCACCTGTCTCCAACTTCCTTTCAGGGAGTTGTGGAGAGCGAGGTCTCCCCTGAGCCTCCTTTTCTCCAGGCTCAACAACCCCAGGTCCCTCGGCTGCTCCTCACAACACTTGTGCTCTAGACCCTTCCCCAGCTTTGTTGCCCTTCTCTGGACATGCTCCAGCCCCTCAGTGTCCTTCTTGGAGTGAGAGGCCGAAAACTGAACCGAGGAATGAAGGTGTGGCCTCCTCAGTGCCCAGTCCAAGGGGATGATCCCTGTTCTGGTCCTGCTGGCCACACTGGTGCTGATCCAAACCAGGATGCAGGTGGCCTTTTTGGCCACCTGGGCACATGCTGGCTCATCTTCAGTCACCTGTCAAACAAATCCCCATAAGTCCTTTTCTGCCGTGCTCTTTCCAGTCACTGTGCCGGAACACCCCCTGGAGTGTTACAGGGGGTTGTTGTGACCCAAAGACGGTCTTGTTGAAGTCCGTATGATTGGCCTCAGCCCATCAAACCAGTCTGCCAGTCCCCTCTGGAGAGCCTCCTCACCTCCAGCAGATCAACACTCCCACCTAACTTGGTGTCACCTGCAAACTCACTGAGGGTGCCTCGACACCCTCGTCCAGATCACTGATGAAGATATTAAAGAGAACAGGCCCCAGCACTGAGCCCTGGGGAACACCACTGGTGACCAGCTGCCAGCTGGAGTTAACTCCATTCTCTTCCATTAACTTCCATTCATGTGCCTAAGTGTTTTTCTGATTTTTCAAATTTCAGTGTAAAAGCATAAATCATAAAAATGATACCTAAGAAAACCTACATTTTTATCACTTAACGTCAGGTTCTACCTCAGTCACAGACCTATGCCCAGATTTTCTAACGCTATTTTGCTGTAGGCTTTGTGATGTCTGGATCAAGACAACATGATGGATTTAGTTCCACTTTTTTATTATTCAACTTTTTATACATAATAAATACAAACTTTTTACAGCCAATATAAAGAAAGCATTTGCACCTATGCTTTCAGTGTACTGACGCTGTACACGTTGATACGTCGAATACATGCCCTGTATGAAGAAATCATAGTTAAAAAGGAAGCATATTTTTACAACTTTTCTTCTTTTTTTTCCTTTTTTAAATAAAATTAGCAGCTCTTACAGAAAATATTTAAAAATACAACTAAAGAGACTTTAAATAACACCTTCTGAATTTTGAAAGTCCAGGTATGAAGGACACAGAAAAACTGGCCAAAGAAATCAAACAGGAACATTATGGCAATACTTGCTTTTGTTCTGCATTGTGAAGCTTTCAAAATTTTTGGAAACAGTTAAATCTTCTTTAAAAACTTTTTTTATTTTTTAAACTTAAGAATAAGTTTGATAAACACATAAAAAGACCTCAAACAGATCAACAGGACAAGAGGTGCAAAAGAATGAAAAATATGGAAAGGACTTCACTGGACCGTCACCGATTTCATAACTGATCCATGAATTGTTTTCTTCAAACAGCCCCACTCTTGGTTCAAGATCCCATTGGGAAAGGAGATTGGCAAATACAAATGTCTCAGAGACCCAGCTTGGGTTGGGATTGACAAGTATGTGCAAAGTTTATGATAAAATCTTGTTAGATGATTCTTTTTTTTCTTTTTTTTTTTCTTTTTTTTTTTTTTTGTAAATGCAGCTTCAAAAAATAGCCCTTGTTAGTAAACTAAATGTAGGAAACTTACTGGCTTAGAAAAAAAAAAAAAGAAGACATAAGAGCGCATTGAATAGAACCCATATAACAGCTCAAAAAAACCAACCTCGTGACGCCTTTTAACTGAAGCTTTGATCTGATGGAGATTGCTGAAAATAATTTAGTCAGTACGCAAAGAAAAACCTGTTTTCACAGTTTTTCTTCTCCTCTGACCATGTTTCTCCACGGTAAATCTCAGAATATCCTCTGCCCTTTTCTGTCAAACAACAACAACAACAACAACAACAACAACAACAGAAAAGCTTCCTTTTCAGAAATCTCAGTTTGAAAATTAGTTTTAAAATGCATTTACTCTCTCTCTCTTGCCTAAGAGTAAGTTTAGACCACAGTCTTGGCCACAAAGGTGGGCTGAAGGCTTCACAGGAACCAGAGCTTTTCCCAGTGCTCTGGCTTTGGCTCTGAACGGGCTCCACACTACAGGACGATCTGATGCAAAAAACTAAATAATGTGTGTAAATACTCTAAATGTAACTTCTAACTCTAGCCAGATGTTTTGATGACAAAGATATACTGCTAACGCTGGATAATAAAGTACACGGCAATAACTGGGAGAAGAGTGACCCAAATACTTAAAAAACCAAACCAAACCAAAAACAAAACACCCCCCAAAAATCTGCTAAGAAAAAAAAATGAAGCTCAATTTCCAGATCTAGACAAAAATCTCACTTACTTTTCTACCAGTTGGTTTATGCTATGGAACAAGATGTTGCTACTAATTCAGCACCTCCATATTAGATACTCTAATTACTAAATGTACTGCATAAATATTAATACAAATAACATAACAGTTTAACTGTTAATTATTGAAGAGGTGTGCATTAATGTAATTAACGCCATATGATCTGCATCAGTTTTCCTTATCTATAAGATTATTTTCCTGGTTCTTCCTTTCTGCAAGGGGATGAAAGAGGAGCCAGCCTCTCCTTTATACTTATTTCCCAGTTCCCTTTTTTCATTTTGCGAGATCTGATTAATACCTAATCAGACAAGTAATGCTACTTGAAGAATTGACAATCTTTAACACACATTCCTATGGCAACAGTAATATACTGTACTAATGCATGTGATCGAAGTATGCTATGACTAAGTTGCATGAATGAGGCTCTTTCCTCAGCCTCCGTATAAAAGTGGGACCATCTTCAGCCAAGAGAGAACCCTGCTCCAAGGCGATCCTCTGCTCGCTGTTTGGCCCATCTTGGCTTTGTGCTAAGACAGGAAGAATGATGTATATAAATCAAACCAAAAAAAAAAAAAAAAAAAAAAAAAAAGGAAAGAAAAAAAAAAAAAAAAAAAGAAAGAAAGAAAGAAAGAAAAAAAAAAAGGCGCAAAATATTCATGACTGTGGGAAGGAATCCACCATGTCACTGCCACATAAAATCCTCCCTATCTCTTGCTCTATTAAAAGTCTTCATCATGCAAAGGTGCCTAAAAACGAGATCGACCAAATACCGCGTTTGGTCTTGATTGTAGCACTACTACTTAACTAGTCCAATCATTACACCAGAGTAATTTCCACATCCTCTATCTTCTCCGTCGTCCGGCGATGATGCTGCGTAGGGGGTGGTGGAGCTGCTCGCACCTGAAACAGCCAGAACCAGCCTGTAACTATCAGAAAACTGTCAACATTTCAGAACATATATAGACTAAAACTGCAACTTTGGGCTCATACCTTAAGATGATGCAAATATACAGACTGTACATTAAGATCAACAGAACTACAGGGAGTAACCAGCTGAACTGAGGTCCATTTGTCTCCAGTGAAGCCATCGAGGCTCTTCGTTATGACCTGTCACCACTCTCAACGTGATTTTTTTTCTAGTAGTCATGACAGGGCAAACACACCATGTGAAATAACCTGTATCTATTCTGCCTGTGCCATGGATAATATGATACATAAACCTGGGATGGGCTTTGGATTTGACATCAAATGCTGAAATTGATGATGCCCTTGCCTGGAACTTCTGTGGACTGGAAACTACAAGAATGCCTGGCTGTATTTAAGTGATGTACTCATATTTAATCAATCGCTAACCTGAATGATATACAGCTGAAATCTGACGTTATTTTTACACTCTGCCACATCAATAAAGTAATTATTGCTCTTGATGGAGATTACCTGAAGTGCTAACAGCATTTCATGCAGGGTTTTTATCACCTGATTTCAGAATACACCAGAGTGACTTGCTGTGGAAAATGTGAATTGTGGAGCAACACCATTAACAAACTTCACAGTATTTCCAAACCAGGCACATTTAAAATGCAATATAACAGAAATCCTTCCAGTTAAGGCAGGACACAATATTAACATCTTGAAAAGACCGTAAATTGCAAGAAGCTCATGAAAAAGAAAAATATCTATAGAATGGAAAAGCTGAACCAGTGTTATTTTTCAAGGGAATAAGATAACATGACACTTCTCTGTCCAACACCTCGTGAACGATGTAGTACTACCTCTGCCTTGCGTCTGTCAACAAATAAGGCTGACTCACTGACTCCTGGAATATTCAGAATATAGTTTCTGAATATCCAGAAATGCTATTTTTCTGCAATCTCATTCATTGCTTACCTCTTACATATGTTACCTCTTAATATGATATGATTTGATTTAGGGTTTTGAAATCCCCAAAACTTGGTTTCAAAGTTAATCCTAGGAAATGGGTTTTGCAGGTTCTAAGCGATTAAATTCTTCCTGTTTTTTTCTGGCAAAATCTTTCCTTCTGGGCAGCAAAGACATTACATAATATATAGATCTTATTGTTAAAGAATTTTTAATCCAAACCTCTCAAATCAAGGGGTTGGGAAATAAGCTGAACCCTAAAAGCAATGAGTCCCAAGGACCACATATTACATCAAACTATGGCCAGCAGATTTCTCTTCCAGCACACTGAAGAAGCAGGGATTGTACAAAACGTCTGATTAAACTGATCTGGCCTTTAGTCTCCACCTCTTTTTTAGTTCTGTTTAGCAGTTATTACATGTGGCAAGAACAGAAATAACCTCCCAAGGCCTGAAAAGGCAGCGTAGGTTTATTGACCAACATCTCTTTTACTACCATCATAGATGTAATTTCCTCCCAGGTTAGATTTCATAACTCAAGTGCCTCACTCCGAGACATGCAGGTATCACATCTATGAAGGCAGACACAGAGGGGCAGGTTTGATGAAGGACAGGGAATGGGTAAGAGTCAAGGTCATCTTTAAACAATGACTTCACTGTTTGAATAAGCGCAGCTTTGTTTTGTTCTAGTGTTCACTTAATCTCAAACAGCTCTCACGTTTGATAGCTTTATGACACATCTATGGTGTTATTAAAGGGGAGTGAACAGACCTTTCCTGGCACTGTTCGTACGAGATACCGCCTTTTTATACACGGTAATTTTGCAGTGTTTGCAGAACACTGAGAGCCAAATCATCAGGTGCTGTACCACCACGCTGCTTTGAATGTACTGATACCTGGCCCTCACGACTCTGTAGTGTCAATAGAAACAACAGTATTTGGTTTTTAACTCACAGGTCGCAGTTTGCCATACGAAGTTTCAGGAGGAATTCGTGGTGGCTGTGAGAATCCGGGGGACTCTGAACTGAAGCTGTTTTCTGAAAGAGCAAGCAACAACCCATCATGAATGAGACGCTCAGTACTGCTGAATTAACTTCATGTTGCAGAAAAAGCTTTTTTTCTCTTTTCTCCCCTCCCTCGTCCCCGAACGTTCTAAATTAAGCATATAGGTGCAATGTTTCTTTTGCTATCATAACATTTCTTACCATTAGTTGATGGTGATCTGGGGAAGTACTGAGAACCTCTTTTATCTGGACTGTGGTAGGGACTGGTGGGAGGCTGGTCATACAGTGGCAGCGGTGGAAGGGCATTATTAGGCTTTGGAGTCGGGGATACCTGTGTTAAAAAATGAGAGGGGCTGCAGAAAGCCTTATCCCTTGATAAGGATATCTACACACTGAGGTGCAGTAAATTCTCTGACCCATCAAACTTTCATCTGGAGAAAAACTGTCAGAAGTGCAGTCAGGTACATATGGGAAGGAAAATCAAGACATCCAACAGTGATGATATTTTTTTTTAAATCATAGGTTACCACTGAGCGGAAATTTTCATCCTCTCCCAGATAGCTGAGACGGACTTCTTGAAGGTTATTTGAAAAAAATAATTTGGCCAAGTGTGCCTCTCCACATATATTCACACACAAAAGCATTAAGATCGTGAGTTAATGACACATGAGATACGATAATACGATACATATCCTATATAATAGGATAATCTAAGGATTACAGACCGGAATGAGGACATTTTTGCAAAAATTACTGTAACGCAGTATTTAGCAGTATTGTGCCCTTTGAATATTGAGAGGATACAGAACAGATTTAAGTATGAAAACATTAAATTAGGGCTGAGAGAGCCTGTAATTCTCTTTTTGCAAGGTTCTGGCTGAAGTCTCAATCTATGCCATAAATTACTTACAGGAAGCAGACTGTGAATTTTCTTCTTCGGTTCATTTCCTTTCTACCCAAATACTTGTCTTTATTCACAAATCTGCTACATTTGCCAAAAGATATCAGTTCATAATTATTAGGCTGGGTAAAAACCTAAAAGGTAAGCACTCAGGGTTTTGGGTTTTTCTTCCTTAAAATCAGTTCTGATTTCTTTTTCCCCTTAATTTTTTTTTGTTTAGGTTTTTTTTTTTTCCCCTAAAGAAGTGGCAGATATTTGCAGCCTTGCAAAAGTCACCCTAACAAATGAATACCACACGTCCAAGCGAGCACCAAAACACTCTACATACCTGAACATCTCCAATCCACTGAGTCTCTCCATTTTCTGAGGCCGTAAGCTCCTCAACTAATACTGATGGGAACACCCCAACACGCCCGTTGAATTCTCCTTCCCAAAAGCCATCATCATCTTGATTTTCCTTGTTCAAGATGCGGATGATCGCTCCTTCTGGGAAGGACAGCTCATCATCTGTCTGGCCTTCATAATCATAAAGTGCTTTTACAAAACAGACTGGAGAATGGAAGAGGGAAAAAAAAAAAGAAAGTAATGGGCATGAGCTTAAAAAAATAAGTACTGTACACATAATAACAAAGTAATAAGTACTGTACATACTTTTATGGTTGGACTCAGTGGTCTTAAAGGTCTTTTCCACCTAAATGTTTCTATAATTGCAGAGTCAAATTATTTTAGTTTTCCTTAATTTTAGTTAATGTTCATCTCAACTGTATGAGATAGCCACGTATATATTGCAGATCTGGTATGAGATTAGATAATTACTGAGAACAGTTGTGCTCAGATACAGATCAAATATGAGAAATTCTCATGTGTGACATCCAAACTTGATACGCCTTCGAGAACAAGCTTAATATACTATTTATTTTTTATTGGTACTTACCACTGGAGTCTCCATTCAGGCTGCCTGAGACTAAGTCAGCCTCAGTGGAGTTATTTGAGGTGTGAGATCGACTATCCAGTGCCGCGAGGGACTGCAGCATGCTCAGCAGACTGCTGGATGTCGGGAACTGCAGGTACTTCTCTGGCACATAACCCACTTGACCCGCTTTATTCCGTGCCTGTAAATAAATCACAGGAAAGACGCTCTGCTGCTGCAAACTTCTCTGAAAATAATCCAATTACTTTCTCCTGTCCCAAGGTCTAGTTCTAAAGTACTAGTGAAAAGAAAACAATCTTAAAAAAATGATACCTTTACCCAGTCTTCCATATCTCCGTCTTCAATAACCTCCAGCACCTCGTGTTCCTCTATGGTCAATTCATCTGGCTGAGAAGCCTGAAGTATGTAACAGGAAGATTAGAAGTGTTCTCAGGTGCACAGGGCAAGCAGTGTAAAGAACATTTTTATTAAAACTTGTGGTTTTTGAAACAGAAAAAAAAAAAGAGCATTTTATGATGTAGCCTACTTTAAAACATATTAATAAGGGTTCTCCTGTAAGCTTACTGACATTCGCAAGACCCTTTTACACTCAGGAGTGATGGAAGCACCCTGAATACCACCCAGTGTGTCAAACCGTATTTACTTTTGAAACCCTAATTAGCCTGTACTCTGAGCCCGCCACTGGCTTCGGCAGCGGTGGGATTTACAGCTGACCCGGGCAGTGCAAGCAGGAGTAAACAGCATGAATACAGTTTGTCAGCAGAACTTCAACTCATGAATGGTGGTTTCACTGCTACAGCACAAAGCAGAGCTCTGTCATACAGCAGACAAGGCAGCTGAACACTGAGGAGGCATTTCTAGCACAGCCATGCCAGTTTGGCCACAGAAATTACATCAAACGGCCAGCACACAACTGGTCTCCTTGAAGCCAGAAGAGGCATCTCTCCATAGAATCACAGAATCATTTTGGTTAGAAGAGACCTTTAAGATCATCGAGTCCAACCGTTAACCCAGCACTGCCAGGTCACCACTCAACCATGGACCTCAGCACCACATCTCCATGGCTTTGAAACCCCTCCAGGGATGGGGACTCCACCACTGCCCTGGGCAGCCTGGCAC